>JASDQU010681123.1:15449-32442 GCA_032191745.1 Picea mariana
AAATCTCATAAATTTTAAAACTATAATAATAATAATGAACTGACAAAAAAGTAATTTTGATATTAACACAAAAAGATACTCATCCATTGATCGACAACAAGAGTTGAGGATGTGCGTGTGAAAGATGATTCTAAACCCAAAAAATTCATAATAATAAATATCACTATGAAAATGTGTAAAATTAGATATGCTAATTTTAATATTTCAATAAATATCATCCATATTTTATAAACTAAGCTGCCAAATGTGAAAAACGGTTTCGAGAGAAAATCTACCATCACGATTTTATTAAAAATATATATTTTTTATATTCATGTTGTGGGAAAATATGGGTGTGTGTTGCGGGGAATATGGTTCTCTACGAAAGGAGCTATGGGTGTTGCATCATGGACTAAAACTATTTCCCTGAAGGAGATTTCTAAATTTTATATGCTTGATAGTTACTTTTCAACCTAGGAACTTCCTAGGGTTTCAACTTTCCTCCTTCTGTTTTCTCCTTTCATGGCTTCAGCTTGAGGAGGAAGCGTCGCTCCCTCCTACAACCATGATATGGAGAGGCGACGAAATGGGTCGTGATGGACCTCTACCTCTCAAACCCATCAAACCCACAACATAACTCCCTTACCTAAAAATGAGAAAGGGAAACAACCAACATCAAGCACATAAGCAACGGTTGAGGACTCAATGTTGAGATTTGGGTACCTTGGAAAGTGGTCCCCTTGTGTTTGTGAGTCTCTAAACACAAAGGGGGGAGGTTTAACCCTCATGCTTGTACTTTCTGTTATAATTTCACTTTGACTTTATTCACTTAAGTCATAAAGTGACATTAATTCACTTAAGTGTGAATTAATGAACATAAAGTAAATTATGGAAATTTAAGTGAATTATGAGGTGTAATCTCATCCATTCATTTTGGATAAAGTATTAGATCGCTGAGAGAGCTCATTTGCATCATGGAGCTATAATATCGTTGGGAGATATTGTGACAGGTATGCCACAGTTCAGTGTTGAGCATCAAGAGATATGCAGAGGGTGTCCTCTTGGGAAGTACACCAAGACTGTATTTCCCAGTAGTAACAGTATATCAGTTGGGGTACTAGAATTGATACACACAAATATGTGTGGGCCCATGTCATGACTTTCCTTGGGTGGTTGGGATTATTATGTTACTTTCATAGATGACCACTCCAAGAAGACCTAGATCTTTTTCCTTAATACCAAGAGTGAGGTATTTAAGAGGTTCCAAGAGTTCAAAGCTCTTGTGGAGAACCAGACATGAGAGAAGATCAAGGTTTTGCAGTCAGAAAATGGAGGTAAGTATACCTCCACGGAGTTTACATATTTTTGTACCCAGTAGGGTATCAAAAGGCAATTGACCGTCCCTTACAACCCGCATTAGAATAGTGTTGTAGAGAGGAAGAACATGGCCATATTTGGTGTAGCAAGGTAGATGTTGAATGTTAAGGCATTCCCATTCTACTTATGGGAAGAATATTATAGTACTATACTATACCTGCAGAACATGAGTCCCCATAGAGCTTTGGGGAGGAAGACTCTTGAAGAGGCCTTCACTGGGATTAGGCTTGATGTTGAGCACCTACGCATATTTGGGTGCTTGAAATTGTCTCATGTCCTCTCAAAAAAGAGGAAAAATATATATCCAACAACAAAGAGAGGGATTCTAGTTAGATACACATAGATCTCAAAGGCCTACCAGATCTACATTCCAGAACTGAGGAGAGTGGTGGTGATGAGAGATGTCTGATTCGAGGAGGATAGAGCCTTTAGGAGATCTCTCAAGTTAAGAGATAGAGTTGAGGAGGTCCCACAATTTTAGAGTGATTCTTCATAGGGGACACATCCTTAGGCATTGAGTACACCGAGTTCAGGGGTGACCGGTCTACCTGGAAAAGTTTCAGGCTCATAGTTTTCAAGTATACAGACAGTTGGTGCAAGTGCTTCAGGGTCACATAATACTTCACAGAGATCTATGCATGAGACCCGGGGGGATGAGGATACTACTCTGTGACAGGTTACTTTAGGGAAGAGGAAACCAATATGGTTTCAGGAGACCTTGAAGGAGGCAAAGGAGTATGTTGGATAGCCTCAAAGATTGATGAGAGAGAGAAGGGCACCATAGAGGCATGGGTCCCACTTCACTATGTTGACAAGCAGATCAAATTCAGAGGATAGTTTTGATGAGCATGTTGCATACTTACTCACTGATTCCTTGCCAAGGAGAAAGAAAGTTCACTTCAGGGACAAGTGGGGAGTGGTGAGTGACACTTTCCTCGGTAAGAGGGAGTGTTCAGATTTGGGTACCTTGGAAAGTGGTCCCCTTGTGTTTGTGAGTCTCTAAACACAAATGGGGCCCCTCATGATTGTACTTTATGTTATATTTTCACTTTGACTTTATTAACTTAATTCTAAAGTGATTTTATTCACTTAAGTCATAAAGTGACATTAATTCACTTAAGTGTGAATTAATGAGCATAAAGTGAACTATGGAAACTTAAGTGAATTATGAGATCTAATATAATCCATTCATTTTGGAGAAAGGTTTAGATATAATATGGGCCCTTGTTTTTCTAGGTTATCCTTGAGATGAGGCTAAAGGAGGAAAAGGAGATTCAATGTTCACTTGAGTGATTTGGGTGAAGAGGAGAAGAGAGAAAAACTTGGAGAAGAAGAGAGACACACTTCTTGAGAGGAGAAGTGTGAAAGAGACTTGAGGGTGCACTTGGTGAGATTATAAGGGTGTAAGGCTTGAGGATTAGGCCACAAACTTGAGTGAGGGCAGACTCTTGGAGTAGGGGTGCACTTCTAGCAAGAAAGGGTGCAAGGAAAGGCAAAGGCAAGCTAGAGTAAGGCAAGCAATGGAAAGGGGCACAAAAGAGACTTGGGTGCTTTTTCCAAAGAAAGCAGGAAAGGAAAGGAAGAGGGAAAATTCATCCTACAGGGTGAAAATCCCAAGGAGGGTGCATTCATCCTAGAGGGGTGCAAATCCCAAGGGGGGTGCATTTTCAAAGGAACTCCAAAGCCAAGATCGATAAGGATTTGGCTGTTGTACCAGGTTTCTTTGTTATTGTTTCTTGTTTTTATTTTAGCTTGATATCTCCGTAATAAATTTTCTCTTTCGAATCATTTATCATTTTCCCCATTGGGGTTTTTCTAGGCTCATGTTGACCAAAAACACTTGTGTAAAATTGTCATGGTTTCCTTATTTAATTTCAGCATAGTAGGTTTTAAATATCCTAGAGGGTATTTTCTATTTTGAAGTATGATGAATGTGCTAACAATGGAAAGAAAAACTTCCTATTGAAACCCATTCAAGAGAATATTCAAAAAGACATTAAATTACTACCTAAGGGGTAGATTTGAAGAGGGTAAATTTCGGATTTGTTGGATGTTTTGGATAGTGATAAAACAATCCTAAAAACAATGAGAAAATAGTTTGAAAGTACCTTGAACTTAGTTTCCAACAAGAGGTCAAATGATAGGCTTGTTGGGAAGCCTATAGGTTCCTCAAATTTCTTCACTCAACACACCCAACATCTTCAATCATAAATACCACCACCATCTTCCTACCCAAAGCATCTGAGAACATGAAATGAGAAATAAGAATAAAGAAGATTGGTGGATACATCCAACACATGCAAGGGCATACATTCATAGGAAATTTCACGGGCATATAGCCAACATAAAAATCCCTCACATGGTGGATCAACATAACTTGGAATCCCAAGGGACAAATAGACCTAAAGCTCAGCTCCAAAGGCATTTTTACTACAATATGTTCATATCTGGAGGGCCATGATCGAATATTCGAAAATGGCCCCTACTTTTTCAACTTAGCAGGGATTCACTTCTGACCTTGGACGTAGTGATTCTCACCCAGAAAAGAGGATTTTACGGTAGCACCATTCTGGATTCAGTTATATTCCCTCCCTCAATACTTTTGGGATGATGAGATCTTCAAAGGCATCGGAAACACACTTGGAAACTTCATCAAAACCTCGGAGATCATGAAAACATGTCGATATATTGCCTATGCCTACATCTGCGTCTATATGGATCTCACCAAGGCACTGTCAGACTCCATCAACCTCTTCTATAAGGACATTGAATGGGTTCAAACCCTAGAATACTAACACATCCCTTTTAGCTGCAGATGTTACCATGAACATGTCCACCTATTTCGAGACTACCCCCTTAATGCTCAAAACAACTCTCCCCCTTCTTCGAATTGAGATGCAGATGGATTTGAACAAGTTCATTCAAGGAAAAAATCCAAACAAAACCCCAACCACCCACATATTAATAAGGGTTTAAAATATTGAAACTCCTTTGAATATCTCTCACAAGGGGAAGAAAATCAGAGTACTCAACAGAGGCAAGAACCATAGTTGGATCCTACAGCCAATTCAACATCCCCATTGGAGGACAATGCTAAAACATGCAAGACAATGGCGCAAGAAGGAACCACTCTTCAGGATTAGGAAATCGAATTGTAGGATGAGTAACTTGAATATGATCAATACAAGGAAAAGACCTTATAGAGGAGGTTTTTGCGGAAGCCCCTATAAGAATAAACCAAAAATCTGTTTGTAGCGGAGGTCACTAGCAGAGTTGTGCAGGCAAATTTTTTAGCAGAATTTTTTTGAATGGTGCATTTATTAGTCTATACCACACTGATGAACCACTAGAACTCAATGCACTATTTCTAATAGACAATGGTGCACCATTGCATATTTATTTTAAAAAAATAGAAAACAACAATGCACATCATATAAAAGAAGCTCGCGAGCACCGATGCTCACTAAACAGGTGCACCAATGCTCAACAAACGGGTGTAGCGTCATTGCGTTTTTCCTTTTAAAAATGCATAATGGTGCATCATTGTCCCTTGGGTGCACCGATGCGTTCCAAACTGGTGCAGCATCACAGGGTTTTTAAAAAAAATAACAGTTTGTTGTGTGCAGTGGTGCACACTAGTGAGCTTAATGCGAGCACACTGGAACATGGGTAAATAAAAATAAATGGTGGTAAAAAACCATTTTTACCATTTCCAGTGCAGATAAGATCTCAAGCACTGGTGCCACCTTTTCCCAACTGAAGCGCACTGTCATTGGTGCTTCCATTGCTTTCCTTGTTTTCATTCGATGCTCAATTCGTGGAATTCCAATTTTTCCATACGATGGAAAAATTTGGTTTTTTTCACTACATCTCAACCATGCCTCTGTGACGAGAAAATGTCCAGGAAAATTCTTTATTTTTTTGTACATTGAATTTTTACTGCATTAAATTGTGAAACTGAGTAAAATTTTCATTGTTTTTCAATTTTTCAATTATTATTATTATTATTATTATTATTATTTTCTGCACAGTGCATTCAAACCATTCAGCTCACACTGCACGCGGTGCACCCTGTAAATTTTACAGGGTGCACCGAAAATGTATAGTTCATTTTTGCTAGTCTATCGTAATATGTAAATCACAAGTGCATACTTATAAACGACACACCGACACATTCATAATAAACAATGCACCATAGAAAATATATAGTTTTCATTCAATGGTGAGTTGTTTATAGTGAACGCAGTAGTAAGTTCATAATAATATACACACCGTTGAAAATAGATAGTTTTTCAATCGGTGCGTCCTTTATAGTGAACACACCGGTGCGTACACAATAAACTATGAACAGTGGACATTATTGTGTTTTTCAATCGGTGTGTGGATTATACAGAATGCACCGGTGAACAAACATGGATACGACACAACATTTAAAATGTGTGTCTATTTTAAGCGGTGTGTCGTGATGAATGGAACACATCGGGACGTCGTAGTATCTAGACGCATAGTTTCATATTTATTTAAAACAAATAGAAAATAATGGTGAGCATCATATAAAAGAAGCTCATGAGAACCGATGTGTAACAAATGGATGCACCGTCATTGAATTTTTCCTTTTAAAAATGAATAATGGTGCGTCGTTGTCCCTTGGGGGCACCAGTGCATTCCAAACTGGTGCATTGTTGCATGGTTTTTTTAAACAATAATAGTGTTGTTTGCAGTGGTGCGCACCAGTGTGATTAACACGAGCACATTGGAACAGGGGTAAATAAAAAAAATTGGCGGTAAAATACCACTTTTACCATTTCCAGTGCAAAGAAGCTCTCAAGCACCAGTGCCACCTTTTCCCAATTGAAGCGCACTGTCGTCGATGATTTCGTTGCTTGCCTTGTTTACGTTCGGTGCTTGGTTCGTGGGATTCCAATTTTTCCATACAGTGGAAAATTTTGGTTTTTTACACTACATCCCAACCATGCCTCCTCGATGAGAAAATGTCCAGGTAAAGTCTTTATTTCTTTGTACATTGAATTTTTACTGGATTAAATTGTGAAATTGAGTAAAATTTTCATTGTTATTCAATTTTGTTTTTTTTGCGCGGTGCATTCAAGCTGTTTGGCTCGCACAACATGTAGTGCACCCTGTAAATTTTACAAGGTGCACCAAAAATGTATAGTTTTTTTTCATCAGTGCATCGTAATAAGAAACGCACAGGTGCATATTTATAAATGACGCACCAGTGCGTTCATAATAAACGACGCATCGTAAAAAATATATAGTTTCCATTAAATGGTGCGTTGTTTATAGTGAACACATTGGTGAGTTCATAATAATATATGCACCGTTGAAAATAGATAGTTCAATCGACGTGTCCTTTATAGTGAACACACCGATGTGTACACAATAAACTATGCATCGTGGACATTATTGTGTTTTTCAATCAGTGCGTGGATTATACATAATGGATCAGTGCACAAACATGGATACGGGGCACCGTTCAAAATGAGTGTCTATTTGAAGTGGTGTGTCGTGATGAATAGAACGCACCTCGGTGTCATAGTATCTAGACACACCACTTTAAAGAGGCACCGTGCTTTTGCAGTGCATTGTATACAATGGGGCGCACCGATGCATTGATAATTACTAAGCACCCCCTAAAATAAATTACATTGTGCATGCAATGTGTAAGATATGTGTGCACACTGTGGGTGGTGCTTTACTATTTTGAAGGTGCACCGAAGGTTAAATTTTTGTTTTTTTGAAAAAAAAAATATGTTTGCATATTTTGAAATAAATTTCTCATTTACTGAAAAAATGTTATGTTTTTATGTATGATGATAATGTAATTTATATGTTAATTATGTAGAGACGTCAGTGCATGGAGGAGAAGCAATACAGATTTGACCAGTACAATATGGTTCAGGAGTGGAGGCCAGAGAGAGAGAGAGGGATTTGTACCCTCAGCCTATTACTGCAGCTACATGGCTCCTCTTGAAGAATGCAGGCCTCCTCAAGTACCACGAGGAGACTACATCCATGAAGGGGAATTCTTCCTTTCTTTCACAACTGATCCATCGATGAGATGCCCATCAACAGGCATTCAGATTCAGTCCTCATCAGTGGTACCATCCCAGTGAGGAGGATATTTATTTTATCACTGGGATATCTAGGAGAGGGGAGGATTTTCCCCAGTTTCTTGATGTTACAGTGGGTGTTGCACTTGAGAGTCAACTTGCCTACTCTCAAAGGTATATTGCGTGTGATATACATTATCCTGGTGATTTTCAAGTGGTTGGTGGAAAATTACGGGTCACCTCGTTTGGTGAAGAGGATGTTAGGTGTCTCTCATTGTTATTGTCAACCATTGCACACTTTATTGGTGATGGTCAGTGCATCAGTTGCACTCTTTTGTATTATATTTATTCTTTGATACAGAGGCCACGACTTTTTAGGTGGTCTTTCATTTTCTTGTGACAGTTTTGTATAGAACTGGATAGATGTCGTGCTATGATAGATGGGAGGGTGAACTTCCTATTTTCTTCATAGTTTTTTTTTTTTTTTGAGAGGTTTCCATAAACGAGACCTACTTTTGTCCATCGGCCTCCTAGACTGATGACTAAGGTGTGGATGCACATGTGGGGCGAGATGATGCCCAAGAGGGGCATGCCCAATTTTCCAGCTAGGATTTCCAGGGAGGAACTTCAGCTATTAGCCAGTGAGGCAGATCATGTGTTCATGATGGTGTCGTACCCTTACACGAGGATGGATTGGCGAGGATGTCCCAACATCCTCTTCACACCATATGAGCCACCCGATCATTGAGGTGAGATTTAAATTAATCTTGTACTTTCATTTTATTGTCTTAATTTGAATAAATTTTATTCTAGCATGTTCTTTAACGTTTTTTATTAAAAAAATTATTGAAATTGTCAACTAGTTATTAACTTATGTTATATTTTGAAGATTTTTTCACATTCATTAGGGACATGCCTCCTCCCCTGCCACCTGATGCATCTGAGTATATGGCTAAGGTTGCGACGAGTCAGGGTCCTCAACTACATATACCACTTGGCATGCGGCGTAGGCCCGATCTCAAATATAGGATGGATGTGTGTGACATACTGACTGCAGTTTTGGTTGGTGTGGGAGTTTTCTCTATCCATATAAAAGACATCAGGGATGACCCTGATCTCATGCAGCTCTGGATGGAATTTCCATGCGATATGAAGTCTCTTATGCGTCATATCATTGGAGTTTCTAGGTTACTTGTAGGGATGAGGGATAATGCATCCTCCAGTACTGATGATGATGATGATCAGGGTGGTGATGGCGCTTCTGCTTCAATACCTCCTCCTCCTCCTTCGGGTGGTGATGTTGATCAAGGTGCTGATCATGGCGCTTATTCTTCAGTACCTCCTCCTCCCCCTTCAAGTGGTGATGTTGATCAGGGTGGTGATGACGCTTCTGCTTCAACACCTCCTCCTCCTCCTCTGGGTGGTGATGTTGATCAAGTTGGTGATGGCGCTTCTGCTTTAGTACCTCCTCCTATGGGTGGTGATCATGGCGCTTCTACTTCAGTACCTCCTCATCCTCCTTTGGGAGGTGATGGTGCTTTTTCTTCAGTACCTCCTCCTCCTCTGGGTGGAGATGTTGATCAAGGTGGTGATATGTGTTGACCATATATGTACATTTCATGTTGATGTACTTAATTTATATGTTGATGTTGATGTCGATGTCGATGTACTTAATTTATATGTTGATGTTGATGTTGATGTTGATGTACTTAATTTATATGTTTATGTTGATATTGATGTTAGGTCATGCTACATAATTTTCTCCATGAAGTAAAGTACTTTATTTAAATATCTAAAATAAAGTACTCATATCTAAAACAAGTGAAATTAGCAACAAAGTTGCTTATACCTTCCTTTCAGAAATGTTTTGATGTATTAATTGTATATAGTAAAAAGGATATAGTTAAATAGGTTAGATTACAATAGTTTTCAAGTTATTATGTTGTCATTTTTATATTTGAACATGATGAAAATGAAAATACCAAGTTTATCATGTTTTTGTAGTTAAGAGGTCTTGAAAAGTAAATAAGTTATAAAAATGGGTAAAGATATGTCTTATTTTATTAATTAAAGTTTGGGCAAGTTAAAAGTAAATTATATTAATCTTCAACCTTACTTTGTATCACAATTTTACAAACTAGTTTACTTGAAAGTACAATGTGAGAATTGGTCATCATTTCGAGAATATTGCTTTTGTTCATAAGTTCATAATGAAGAATTAAAAATAGTTCATAATGAAGAATTAAAAATAGTTATGATAAGCTCAATTAACATTTATAAAATCTTTGTGATATTTTAACTTCCTCTTAACTGTAATTTGGTCATTTTTTTTATATTCCCATAATTTATACAAGTCTCAAAATCTTTTATTCAACATTTTTTTACTATACTATAAGGATGCATGAATGTAAAACTTAACCAAGAAACATGTAMAAAAACATAAAAATATTTAGAATATTAAATATTTTAATTTGTATGAATTATTCTCTTTAAATAATTTTCTTAAGTGGGTTAATTACATGYCTTTAAGTTTTATGTCATTTTTTGATATCCTATGTTAGATGTTAATTTTTGTTGTAATCGATATTAAAAATTGAATTAGCTATTAGRATCCATAAAATTTATATCCAAATAGCTATTAGGATCCATAAAATTTATATCCAATTAGCTATTAGGATACATAAAATTTCTTACCATGAGCCCGACTCTGATCATAAAAATTTAACCCTAAATCTAAACTTTTCCATGCGCATGAGCACCATTGAAGAGAATTTTGATAATCAAAGGAATTTGCGCTTGGAAAAAAGTAAAGTTAACCTTTTCTTAAAAGATTTAAATAGTAAATTAAATCTCCTAACTTATAAGGACAACATTGAAGAACTCTATCATAATTTGACAACTACCCTTTCCACTTCTATTAGCAAGTTATCTTTCGAGGTGTCCTATAGAAAGAATAATAGAACGACCAACCCTTGGTATGATAAAGAATGTAAAATTTCTAGCAACACCATTAGGGATGCTTCTAATGAGTTCTTAAAATTCGATAACATCAATACTTACAAACACCTAATTAAAAGGAAAAAAAGGTACTATATCAATAAAAGGCAAGAGCAACTTTCACAACTTTGGCTAGAAAGTCATGGTAAAAGAGCTAAAGGACAGGTCGAGTTTAGGAGATATCATTCAACTGTGGACCATCTTGTTACCTTTAGGATCATTGTAGAGGAGTTTTGCAATACTAAAACCAATTTTTGTTGTTGTTTTGTTGACTTTAGAAAAGCTTTTGACATGGTTCCTAGGAAAAATCTTTGGAAAAGGTTGGAAGAGATAAAAGTGCCTCTCGAGTTTAGGGTTTCTGCAATAAAGATGTATGAGAACATTATTGATAATTTTAAAAACAATCAGGGATGGTCAAAAGAGATTAACTGCAATATTGGAGTCAAACAAGGTTGTCCCTTGTCCCCTACCCTTTTTGGCATATACATTGACAAGTTAGAAGATTGCTTGGGAAAAGAAGGTTATGTTGGCCCTACTCTCACTGGTATATTCATCAATCTTATTCTTTATGCCGATGATATTGTTCTTATGGAAAGGAGTCCCCATGATCTTGAAAATAAACTAAGAATCCTCAAGGATGTTTTCTCCAATATGGGTATGACTGTTAATACTGATAAGACTAAGGTCATGATTATTAAATCCAATAAGATCACTTATGATACCCTCATATATGACAACAACAACTTGGAGGAAGTGACCTCATACAAATATCTTGGAATTGATATTCACCACAAGCTCAATTAGAATTATAGCATTGAGAAAATGATTATTGGGGGATGGAAAGCTTATTTGGGCTTGAAAACAATTGTAAATCAATTGATCTTTGGAGGTGGGATAAGAAGAAACTCCTCTTTCAGACTCTTGTTGCACCTATTATTCTTTATGGATGTGAATTCTGGGGTTGTAGTATCTCTCGTGAATCCTAGAGAAATATAGAGAAAATTCAAAATAATTTTATAACCTATCATCTCAAAATTAAAGGAAATATGCCCTATCCCATCCTCCTCTTAGAAACAAGCCTCTTCCCCATTGAGAGCATGTCTATGACTAGATACCTAATGTATAAGAACAAGTTAAAAAACATGGAAGACAAGAGGCTTCCTAAAATTGCTTCAAAATCGAGTAGTAACCACCATCGACTCAAGTGAGGATGGCATAAAGATGCCCAGTCTTGGCTAAACTATTGGGGAATCATGGAAGACACCATTTTGCAAAATAAAGATACTATTAGAAAAATCGTCAAATCAAAATTTAAGGAGGAAATGTGATGTGATAAAGAGTTAGAGGAAAAAATAAAAGTAAGGTATTATAATGATATAATCTACCCTAATCTAGAAGATCAAAATTATCTATTTGTTTTTCCAGATGTAAAGAAAAAAATAAACATTGCTAAGATAAGAACAAATTCTCACGAGATCCATAGTGAAATTGGGCATTGGTCAATTCCTAAAACGCCATGGGGTGAAAGAGTGTGTCACCTTTGTGACACTAAGAAGATTGATGATGAAAAACAATTTCTCTTAGATTGTCTAGCCTATACCCATATTAGATCTCATTTTAAAAATGTTTGTCACACTACCAACCTTCCTAACCTCTTAACTCAACAAAAGTATGGTGATCTTGGAAAACTTCTCTTAATTCTTTTCGAGCACAATTTTTTTTTTCTAAAGAATCGCAAGTAATCACTTACCCTCTTAAGGTCCGATAGACTAATTCGATCTTAGTGGACATTAATCGTCATCATCATCAATATAAAATTAATATATAACTTAATACATTATATTTTATTATGTTATAATTAATATAATATATTATTTATATATTATATTATCATATTTATAATATAAAATTAATATAACATAATATAATATATTATATTTATTATATTATAATTAATAGATAACCTAATATATTATATTTATTATATTACATAATATATTATGTATTTGATTTTTATGTAATATCTTAAGTATATAATATAATATGGATTTATAGAGGGACATATGCATTAGTTATTTAAGTACAATGATTTTTATGTAAAGGACACATGCATTACTTATTTAAGGACCATGATATTTTTTTGAAAAACTCACATAGAAAGCTCATTTTAGATATATTCTCCTAATTAAAAACTAATATAATATAATACGATATGGTAATGATATGAAATGGTGGATAATAAAAATATATTTTAAAATTATGATATAAAATATTTGATATTTACAATACAATAATATATTGTTTTTTAAAGTAAAAGTTCAAATTAAAATACTAAAAGTTTAAATCTCATCTAGATTTACAATGGAAAATTATTTATACCATTTACAAATAACATTTAATTATATCTTCCAATCAAAAAATTAGTAATATTTTATATGAAATATTAAATACTAAAAACATTATAAATTTAATAATCAAATTATTAAATCCACTATAGATTTGAAAACATAAAAGTAATTAAAGAATAAAACATGTATAATATATCTAGTTCCATTGTCATTGTTGTGATTATCTTCCTAGCTTGGCATGATAACATTGTTGTTCTCAAAAATATGTTTTGATCTAGGATAGTGTATTAATACAAACCACGTAGTGTTTTGGGAAAACATAAGGCTTCTTAGCTTCATCCCACATATTTTTAGAGTTGATACATATCATCCTAGTATCATGATCTTCTTTTACATTATTCCTATCCTTCGTAGAAGGTCCACAACATTTACATCCATGATAGCCTTTAGTTACAAGACCTATGAAATTATTGTATACATAACATGTTAGTGTTTAACAACTAATTAAATATGCAAAAAAATATTGTTACTTACATAAACAAACTCCTAAACCTGGATAATCATGTGTAATGTAGGTACATATGTCATACAACTTAAAACTCTTCTTGCTATGGGTCTTGATACATCGTATACATGTTTAAAAATATTATGTTGAAAGACCATCCAAATTAATAAAAGGATGTAAAAATATTATAATTTTTTTTTATTAATTTTAATGTGGTCAACAATGTTTTTTTTTTAATATTAAAAACATTAAAATATTTGTTAAATTTACAATTAAAAAATAATTGATAAATATTTTTTTTAATATAAAAATATTTTAAATTTAATAATTTAATTATTCATCAATATCACTTAAACTGAAAATATGATACCGCTGTGTTACATTCCATTTCCGCCCATATTGTTAATTTTTTAACATTAAATAAAATTTAAAACGTATAATGAAAATATTAACTAATAAAAGGAAAAAGCTTTTTTTTTTTAACTTAAAAAATGTTAAATGAGTTATTAAAAAACTTGATAAAAAGAAAATAGTTTTGTAAACTATTAAAAAAAAAAAGTAAAATATATAAAAAACAGTTTAATTAATAAAATCCGTAAGGAAAAAGTGACAAAACCATCACATAAGTATAAAAACTCACGATTAAATAATACTTAAAAACAAAAGCATCACATAAGTATAAAAACTCGTTATTAAATAATACTTAAAAACAAAAGAGTGAGGATTAAAAATGAAAATTAAAAATTAAGTAAAATTTTAAAAACAAGAGAAACAAGAGATGCATGACAGTGTAGTTCTTGCTGGGTAAGTTTTAAAATGGAGAATGTTTGAAAATGGAGAATGTTTGAAATGCTTCCTAGTGCAATCTCTATGCCAACAGAGATGCCTACCTACACCAACTGCACCAACTGCTTCATTGTTGCCTTCTACACTTTTCCATTGCCGACAGTAACAAGGCACAACAAAGATAGATAGGTTAAGGGTTGATTAATCCCGTCAAATTTCAAACTGTTTGTTTTGCTTAAACTTGGAAGAATGATTTCCTGATGAAGCAGTTGATTGACCGACCATGGTACTATCTCAAGTATGACCACTTCAATGGAAAAGTTTACAAAGAATAATATAATGATGCGCTTGGGTGTGTTCTACTAAGTGGTTTCAAAACCATGGTTGCTCACACCTTGATTTACAGTAATCCAACCTGAGATTTCATGGGTAGCCAATGCAAATCTTGTACAGAGGAGCACCATTCACCCTTGGGATTCAATGTTGTTCTCAACACTCTGCTGCATGAGAAGCCCATCACAGAAAGGATAAAAAGATTCAACCAATGAAGAATGAAATAACAACAATGCAATAATTAAAAATATGGCTCCAACCTTCTATAAGCCCGATTTTTATCTATAGTGGCATTCCCATCTAAGGCAAGATTGATGTTTTCTGTCAACCCACATGCAGGGCAGTTCTACCCATACTAAATTACACCCCAATTCAAGCTCTGGGGCTCGTTAAGCTTCAAAGTAAGCAATGTTGATCCTAATATGAACTTCACAACTAAACCAGTTAAGCGAGTCTCCAATACAAAACTTATGGACAAAGTCCTCTTTGAGAGCTCTTTGTAGATACCTCCCAGTTTTGAGGAAATCAATGTTTCTTCTTATCCTTGCGAATGTTTTGTCTAAGCTTGCACTAGGAAGAATTTCAAACATTCTCCATTTTCAAACTTGCATTTCAAACATTCTCCAATTTAAAACTTGCCCAGCAGGGACTACGTTGCCATGCAACACTTGTTTGATGATGAGATTGATGTAATCTACTTTCTTAACAATAACCAAAATCCCTATAGTTGTTTGGATAGTTCAAAATTTATTGGCAGCATTGGGTCCCATAGTGTCTTAAGATTGAATTCTATTGACAAATTTGGCAATGAATTTAATATTAGAGAAAAATAACCATCTGAATTCGAAGTCATTTTAGGCTTGTTGGTGCCCCAATTAGGCCAACATGACTTCTTGCAAATCCTTGTAAATGTTTAGAGGCCTTATTTGAGGGACATTGTGGTTTGATAGGGTGAGGCTGTGAATGAAGCAACTTTTTGACATCCCATTTTGAGTTTCAGGGTAGCCTATTTGTTGCCAAATGAATGGTGGGTGCTTAACACAACTGACCATCAGTTGACCTTTGTTGTTGGATAATTGTCAACTTTCTATCTATGTATGATGGACCTTGTTATGTTACCCCCGAATAGTTTATATAAAAAATTGGCACCAAAGTTACAATATTCATTTGGATGAAACAAACGAGCAAGGAAAGTACTTGTTGCTCGATGCTAGAGTCTAGAGTCTAGAAATAAAATTTCATGGCTGATGATTTGGCTAAAAAACCTATAATTCAGGAATATGAGAGTGGTAAGTGGGTGAGATATGCATGCTTTATATGTACTATCTTAATACGAAGAGTATCAATATTGGGATTTAGCATCTTTGTTTGAAAGTTGCATAACTTAGGTTGCTTGAAGTCCCGAGTACTTTTTGTTGAAGATAATTTTAGAATAACTCAAATATGTCGTGTTTGTTAAAAGGAGTGTATTTGTTTTCTTCTTCTCACATTAATTGTCACCAATACAATAATGATGAATGCTTTTCCTCTTCATCAGTTGTTTAAATGCTTTCTCAAAGAAAGATGCTAGATATATCTCTTCATTTCAAAAGAGAAACACATGCTTGATGAAGTTGTCTACAATCTGAACCATAGTTATCAAGGTTCATTAGTATGGCTTTGCACGGAACATAGCAATTGCCTCATCTGGAAATCCAGAAGGAACACCAAATGTAACTTTAGAGTTGAAAGACAATTCTTATACTCATTCCATGTGGGACTTCGGTTTCTTCGACACATAAAAGGTCATATTGGATACTAAAAGGATTTTGATTGAATAGGTCATAAAAAAAATACCAACAATATGGCATTCACCTTTAATGTTGCACTACATACATGATTCCATGCATTAATTACAAGTGCATCTGCTAAGGGACATAAAGGTTGCAACCCGGGACTTTGACCTCTTACTGTACATAGGTAGTTTACTTTATTTGAAGGAGTTTCTTTCTTTTTCCCCTCATAATTTCTGTTGTTTCCTTTTTCCGCAATTGGACAACAGAAACACATTTACCAGGTTCTATCAAACAATAATAAAATATAATCTAGGATCTGTTGTGATGAACTGGTTAGCAGGATACCTACAACAGTTTACAGATCATACTCCTCAAGAAGAGGATCGCATCGGAAAGGCTTTAAATTTTTCTCGACTTTCCTATTTACTTTTTCTTTTCCATCACACTCTAATGTGTGCTCGTAAGTTACTTTAAGGGCATTGGGTAGCTGCTAAAAAATATGGATGCAATCATAACATCATGAAAGACAGGATAAACCACTTTCCCTGCAGATTAATCTATCTGTAAGAAAGTAGATTTGGGAACATTGTCACAATTTTAGAACTATTATAATTGAATTCAAATCTTAGCCAATGCCATCCACCAATTCTGCATTTTCATCAGAGAGTTTTAGCATGTGTACACAGGGTGGGAAACAAAAATTGCCTTAATGCACATAAGAGTTGTTCTACACAGTGCCCTAACAATATTAGCGAATACTATGGAGCAACAATAGGGGTTCCAATCTTCAAACCAAAGAAAAAGGCAATTAATAGCCAAAAC
>JASDQU010681123.1:58740-84929 GCA_032191745.1 Picea mariana
TGTTAAAATTGAGCAGAAATTTAAGCACCAGAACAAACAGGAATTCGGGTCTGCAAATCCGCAACAACCAAAGTATGACAAAGATGTCCCTAACAAATAGTCTCCCAAAAACCAGTCCAATACATAGGAAAAGAAGGGTCATGAGAAGACAAAAAATGACACCGGAAAATGGTGTGATTTCCACAAAATCCCTTGGCACAACACCGATGAATGTCGTTCAAAACAGTCATTGGTGGCCGAGATCAAAGACAAGGAATTGAACTCTGATTCAGAATCTGATTTTGAAAATACTAGTAAAGGAAATATCATTGACATAGACCCCACTGCTATTGTCGCAACCGCAACAAGTCAACCAGAAGAACCAACAGATCTTGAAGAGGGGGAAGTGCCTTTTTCATTCACAGATGTGGGTGAAGGGGATCCCGCTGCATTTTATTGTTGATAGCAGAAGCCAGAAAAACCTCATCTCAGCAGAGGTTGTCAAACAGTTGAGATTGTCGACAACACCACATCCACAACCATACAACATCTGGTGGCTTCGGCAATGATGAGATCTCTGTGTCAGCCAACAATGTTGATTGTCATACGGCATCCAACCCTTCAAGGATGAGGTATTATGTGATGTTTCCCCACTGTATGTCTGTGATGTTATCTTGGGCCAACCATATATGTGGAGACGCCATGTTGTTTATGAGTCTCGACCCCGTAGTGTCATTGTTACTTTGGGGGGTCATCTCTACAGAATACTAGAGGTAGTTCCAACTGTTGTTCCACCTAAAAAGTGTCGCAAGGTAGTATCTCATACTGCAAAATTTAGCTTCTTCACAATCTGTTCAAAAGGGGAACAGAAGGACACTGCAACCACTACAACCTCGCCCCCTGCACCTTCTATCCAACAGAAGCAGGTTGACAAGGTTGTAACAAAGAGAAAATATTCCTTTTGCACACCTTCCTGTCATGTAGCTCGACTTGTTGAACAACCTCATCTTCAACAGGTTCATGACAAACTTCCACAAACTAAGCAGTGTGAGTCTCCAACAATATAATCAACTCACCTAGATGCAGATCCAGCAAACACTTTTCCCTCTCCCCTGGGAAATCAACACAATGGAGACCATTGTTTCCTAAGGAGGGAGGATTGATCCAGGTGGATATCGGTGGCCACCCACCTTTTTCGACTGGCTCAAAACAGTTTTCTGGCAATTTTGGCAATTTACTATTTTTAGCAGGTTTTAACTTTTGGGGCCATTTTGAGGGCCTAAATGAAGGTTTTTCGAGATCGATGTTCTAAATTATTGTTGAAAGCATAATTGAGCCCCAAAAATGAATCTCCTCGACGATACCATTCCAACGAGCTATCATATGCCTAAAACGGAGATCGTATGCAAAAGTTACGACCCCGAGAAGTTGATGTACTAACTTACCCAAACGGGGCCCACATGACTTTTGGTGCTTCATCTCCTTGGGTTAGGTTTTTGGATGTCTAGGGTTTTTGGCATTCCCGTTTATTGTAAAAAGGCCTTCAGATCCTCATTGTAATCATCTTCTTGTGAATGCGAGTAGCCGTCACATCTCTTCTCAGAGATAAGCTGCCACCATTCTAGCGAGTCTTTCACTCTGTATTTTTACAGTCTCTGTACATTTCTCTCATTAATAGAAATCCTGTATTACTGTGTATCCGTGTTTATGGTTGCATCTCTGATACATTTATGTTATATTATTGAATATCTGTGATATCTCTGTGCATTTCTTTATTATATCTCCGATCTCATTTCGTGCCGAAAATAATCCGGATCAATTTGTTTCTTGATTCCAAAGTGCATGTTGTGTCTTCTTAATTTCCGGTGTGCATCACAAAACTCGGACCGAAACACATTTAGTAGAACTTGAACTGGTGCACAAATAAAAAACTTGATATGGCGTGTGCACCTCATGTCACCCTTCACGCAAGTGCTTGAGTGTGCACAAAACTAGAATAGGCATGAACAACTTTGTTTGTGCACACACACGATATTTACCTGAAATTTTGGGTGTTAATAGGCCCCCACCACTATTAATTGGCTAGTCCTTGAGCAAACTTCCTCATGGAGTGACTGATGGGACATACGAAATCGCCTTTAGGAGTTCTTGAATGAACTCCTTGAATTGATGATTAGGCTCATTGAGGGTTCCCTGTAGCTATCGGGTAAGATGAACAACCACATCGACATCCACTGTTGTGAGTTGAGGAGCTATCAGGTCCATTGTGTCTATTTTCTCAATAAAGGGGTCGACAAAAACCTGCACGTTTTTAAATTGGGTGTAAAAGATTAAGGCCTTATCGTTCACAATAGTGATGAGATCCGATATACTTTGCTCTCGGTGCGAGATGCAGTTATATCTTTTTTCTTGGATGCAATAGTTGTCATCGCAGCGATGCACTCACCTGGGGTAAAAGAAGCCAGGCTACTCTTTTGTTGGGCGACCTTGGCCTTAGCTGCACGAACTTTATCATTTATAGCAGTTAATTATGGGGGATTTTGTAAGTGGTTCCATAAAGTGAAGCTATGTTCTACCACCGTTGAAAAGTCCTGCCACCTATTGAGGTCAGCCTCTACAATTGCTTCAGTGGTTGCAACCTGTTTCTATAATTTTGTCTCCTCTGGCGTTAAATATTGAATATGTGCGTGAAGTTCTTCACTTTCAGATTTGAGGACATGAATGCAATTGACAATTTCTTTAAGATTTTGTGGTGATAGGATCTCTAGTTCTACCTGCTCGCTCTTACAAACATGTAAGTAAGCCTCGTCCAAAGTAGTGAATACATTTGTATGAAAGCTAGAAGGGAGTCATACCGCACCTTGCTTTCAGTGTGCACGTTAATGATCCAAAATGGATCCATACTAAAGAGTGGATAAGACCCAATACCTACAAAGAAAATTGGTAATCAATCAACATTATGAAAGCCACTAAAACAATGCAAGTTAACCTGGAATAAGCCAAATAAGGATGTAAGAAATAAGTTAAAGAAATATAATTAACACATGACAAGGAGAGAAGGCTAAGGAATGGGAAGTGAAGATCCATGGTTGTCAAGCATGCCTACCCTTACCACGTGGCTCTTCCTATTTCTTCACTCTCACTCATACTCAAAGGGATTTTTTTGGGCCAAGGAGAGAATTGTATATGAAATTGTAGAAAGAAGAATACGAAGCACTGGAGATTGTAAGAATTATGCATTAATGTGTTTCCTTTTCCTCTATGTGATGAGTATTAGTTAAAATTCTCATGTGTATTCTAACAAAAATGATTGGTTATCTTTAATGACTTTTATGTATCTCATCTGATTGGACTCTGGAGGAGGAAGTATTCCCTACCTAATCTTTTATTTTACTGTGTGAAAGGTTTACTTCAAAAACAATAATTGTTTAAATGGTGATTACCCATTACAACAACTAGCTAATCTCCACCATTGAATGCATGGGGTGAGGGAAGATCAATGGTCATCTTTGCAAAGCTGTTGAAAAACTTGCTAAAACCATATTTCTCTCTTGGGATTCGTTCCCTCTGTGGTGAATTTTATTTTCTGGATGATATTTGTGAAGCACCCATGCAGTATTTGGATTGTTAAGGTGTTTATCTAATGGAAGTTTGTTTTCTTTTGTAGCTGGTAATTTCACACAGTGCTCTCTTGCTTCCCACATAGAGCACATATTAAACCATCCTTTGAATGTTCCACACAACTTTCTAACTTGCCCACAATTTTACCTTAGTTGTTGGACGCACACCATCCTTTGTTTGTTTTCTATCTCACTTTCCCATGGCCACAATATTTCATCTGGACGCCTCACACAGTGTTATCTTATTTCCCATTGAGCCCATGCTCTAAATGCCTCTCCTGGGCATCCCAAACACATCTTCTTGCGGTATAGGGCATACGGCCTCATATAACAATCCTACGCTACCCACGGCTTGGGTTTTCTCTCCAATAACTCCCATGAGTCATCCTAAGTTGCTCAACATCCCTACGTCCAAACACTATCATTCATGAGACCCAACAGACATATACCTTTGTTGTTCAAGCTCTACATGTGATCCCTAGCTCGAGAAGAGAGCCCACTCACATCTACTTGTTGGTTACTCCACCTGTGGCCTAAACCATATATCCTTGGGCGTCGTCCAAAATAATTAGTTGATATTCCCTATTTCCCACACCTCACAGTCAGATTGGGCATTAGAATCTGAGAGCCAGTCTAGTAACATATTATGCAGGAGATTTGGTTTCCTGAGCATAGCTGTGGTGGCGTGAATAATGTAGAGGTTATGAGACAAATAATGAGTGGACAATGAATGACTAGTGCGTTGAATGAGTGGGCGACCCTACCACCTGGGCCGACCACCATTGCTCATGAAAGAGTGGGTCACACTAAGGCCAGGCATGTTGTAATTGCTTGGCGGTCAAACAACTTTTGACTTTCTGTTAATTTTTTAAATTTTATATTTTTTATAATGTTTTACATTACAAATTGGAAAATAGAAATATATAAATATATAGAAAAAACAAACTATCTTGCATTTGATTGGTATTAGGTTAAAATAAAAATTTCAAAAATCAAAATCATGTTTACATGTGTTTTTATCTATCTATCTATTTTTTTTTAGGTCACTGCGAAGCCATATCAAATTGATGTATGAAACTCTCTTGTTTGTGGGACAAGAAACTTCCTCAGCTCAACGATTTGACTAATAAAATCTACAGAAATATACATACCCTACCCTACCCTCTAGAGGTATACATACTGCTCTTAATGCGCTGACAGTTAATCTTGTTGTGTATACACCATACTATCCAGGTATTTGTAGCTTCTCTTAATGCGCTAATAGGTTGGTCTTAATGCGCTGACGGGTTGGGCTTGTTGTGAATACACCATAATATCAACGTACTTGCAGTTGCTCTTAATGCGTTGATAGGTTGGGATTGTTGCGAATACACCATAATATCAACATATTTGCAATTGCTCGATCAATGGATCAAAATAGGTACTATTTTTTTCCAGTGTCTTAAATGAAAATAAATAGAAAATAAATAGTTATGAGAGTCGACAGAGAACTTTGGTTTATGTGAGAAATCTATAAGGAAAAGATCAAACTATGTCGAATGCTTAGATTTCGCCTTCAGTACACCTCATAAAATGGATGCAATATGAGAGTTGTAAGTTGTTTAATGTTTGGATTCATTGCACGATGATAACGCTACAATTTTATTTCCCACTGGCTTAATGAAATTATATCTTACTTCTGCTTTTGATGCCTATTCGTTCCTATTTCTTATATTCTAGGGCTGATGAAAATATTTCAAAAGAAAACAAAGGTGGACAAGGTAGTTGCACCACGAATTTCTAATACTAAATGGTACAACGATTTTATCGTGGGTTTGAATGACACAAAGGAGACTTCCCTGCTTTCTTCTATAGAAATAAATGAGGATGAGAGAGTTGTAAGTTGTTTAATGTTTGGATTCATTGCACGATGATAACGCTACAATTTTATTTCCCACTGGCTTAATGAAATTATATCTTACTTCTGCTTTTGATGCCTATTCGTTCCTATTTCTTATATTCTAGGGCTGATGAAAATATTTCAAAAGAAAACAAAGGTGGACAAGGTAGTTGCACCACGAATTTCTAATACTAAATGGTACAACGATTTTATCGTGGGTTTGAATGATACAAAGGAGACTTCCCTGCTTTCTTCTATAGAAATAAATGAGGATGAGATCTCACTATCAACTCTCTATAACTTGTCCTCCATTTAGGAGAAATTTCCCTTCATAAACGACAATTCTCAAAACGCCTTCGTTCGAGGTCAGTGGATCAAATTTTGGAAGAAGTGCGTTGTGTTATTTTTCTCTTTGGTTTTTCTTCTTTAGACATTTTCTAGGTACAAGATTTCAAGGTGTTCAATTTGGAAAACCATGCAAATCCATGCATTCATAGAGCAGCTTGTCTTCCCAGGTTTTGACCTTGAAATGTGTGTTTACGTTTCGGAAGGGAACATAAATCTAGATTTATTCTGACTTTCTTTCAAACCTTTGAATAATGAATAGGCTTGATCGATATAGCAATTACAAAGAACGTTATTATCGGAGACAACTTCAAGAGAGGGAAGACAAAGATGAAGTTGGTGTTCATGGATTTCCTAGTTAGTGTGGGTCTTAAGGCATGTAATTTAAAGATTCGAGCTCTTAAAAGTTCAATTTCTTTCACCATTAGATCGACTAGACTAAAATCTTCTCTTCTGATTCTGATTCCCATTGCATCCAAATTCTATTGTAAGATACAATCACCTTGGTAACAACAACACGATGAATCTGTCAGCTCCGTAGAATTATTGTTCAAAGGAGATTTCAAAGAGAAATGTTGTGGACAACTTGGTTGCCAACGACACCATTCTTTATGAACTAGGGGAGCACCCATACCATGTCCTCGTCATCAAAGTAACCATTCATGCTTTTCTTTTGCATTTTCTGATGTTGTTAACTCATTAATCTTTGAATACATGTATTTAACTAATCTTAAAACCCTTATCTCCTTGTGTTTTGCATGCAATATTTTATATTTTCCTTACGTTGGAGATAGCAAGAGAGACATGGACAAGTACACGTGCGAGATCTTCATGGGAGGGAAAAACACCCTCGTAACCCATAATACATGTGAAGATTCATTGTTTAGAACTCTTCTTATCTTAGACTTGGTGTTTCTCATCGAACTCTGCACTAGGATTCATTGAACCGTTTAGCTACTTCAAGGTTGTTAGCATTCTTGTCTTGATGATGCCTGCAAAATTTTATGATTCATGTAGCTATATCATGTTAATTTAAAGAAATTGATTATCATTAAGCCATAGTTTGTCATATGACTTTTCAACTCTTCAATTATTTGACATCCCAGATGAAACTCCATGAAGTATAGATTCCATACCTTGCGCCATCAATATACATCATACACGTTTGCATAGCGCCCCATAATATCTAATAGAAAATCATTCATAGTATTGGTGGAAAGCAAAATTGTCACCAAAATCTAAATGTGATTTCTTAAAAAACTCGTATTTTATTCCTTGTACCGTGCCCTTTCTTAATTTTTTTTGTTTCTTCTCCTTTTTATCTCCATCACCATTACAACATAGATCAGATATCTTCATCATGGCCATCCCATCCAAACTCAAGCACAAACCCGATAAATATAAAATACCACCAGATAGAAATAGAAATCATGTTCATAATCTTCTCACATCTTGCCCGTGACAATCACCATTAGAGTCTTGAGAATGACTAGTTGACTAATAGAAAATGTTTATGTCAAAGGACAGGAAAATTCATTTCTTTTGTTATATTTCACACAAGTTTGGGAAGAAGGATAGGGGATAGGAGGACAAGTTTCAGGGACAACTAGAGAAATCCCCTGGATTTCAAGGGGGGAAATCCTTAAAAAAAATTAAAAACAAGCAAAAAATCTGAAGTTTTTAAAATGTAGGTTTTTCTCATAAAAATCCTAGACCTCTTGGTAGTTACTCTCTTGTAATCTTATAAACTCTTGTTCTTTGAAAAAGTTTTATTATATCTCTGGTCAAGGGTAGGATGGTACCTAGCACCAAGTTTGATGAGAAGCTTGAATGAGATGATAACTTCCAAGCATGGAAGTACAAAGTAATGCTCATTCTCGAAGAGAATGACTTGGAAAATCTCGTGAAGGAAGAAATTCCAGATCCAGAGGGAGATGTAGCCAAAGCTAAGCGTAAGAAGGATATGATGAGGGAAAAGAAAATCATTGTCAATTCTATCAAGGACCATTTGATCCCTCACGTCTCATCACTAACGACTCCTAAGAATATGTTCGATGCTCTATCCCGATTGTTTGAAGGAAATAATATCAATAGGAAGATGACCTTGAGGACACGTCTCAAGAGTATGAAGATGAAAAGTTCAAAACCATTCAATCATACTTCACAAGGGTATCTCATATCAAGGAGCAACTTGAAGCCATTGGAGATATGATTGAAGAAGCCGAGTTAGTGATGACCACCATGAATGGTCTACCCAGGTCTTGGGAATCATTCATCCAAGGAATTTGTTCAAGAAGAAAGCTAACAAAATTCAATAGACTATGGGAGGATTTCACTCAGAAAGAAGCAAGGTTGGTGGTAAGAGAAGAGGAACTAGGAGAAGAAGAAATTCAATCCCTAGAAGCTCTTTCGAGAAAAGGAAAGAGCAATAAAGAAGTACACTCACACAAGAAACCCCATGGACCTCAGAAGTTGTAGAATTTCAAGAAATATTTCTCAAATTATAGATGTTTCATCTATCAAAAGATGGGAGACATTGCTATACATTGTCCCCAGTCTAAAGATAAGGTTAGAAAAGGAAAGTATTGAAAACATCATGCTCATGTCGTAGAAGATGATCATGATAAATCAAGAGAAGAATACACAACTAAAGAATATGTATTGATCTCACCTCTTATAGGTACAGTCACTCACATAAGTGACACATGGCTTATTGATAGTGGTGCTTCTAAGCACATGACCAGTTTTAAGGAGTCTCTCTCAGATCTAGTTGGGAAAGATTCACCTCACAAAGTGAAGCTTGGTGAGGACTATCAATATCCCATCAAAGGTGTAGGAGAAGCAACCTACAAGCTAGAATATTGAAAACCCTTGAAGATGAAGGATGTTTTGTTTGTACCTGGTTTGAAGAAAAATCTCCTTTCTATATCATCTTTAGATGATAAAGGATTCAGATTTTCATTTATTGATGGTGAAGTACTTATGTGGCCAAACGAAAAATCTATTGATTATGCCATAGTGATTGGTGTCCAAGAAGGAGGATTATACAAGTTGAAGGGACACTCAGTATCCGCATTAGTACATAGTACTGTCACTCCAAGTGGACTATGGAATAGAAAGTTTTCTCACATATATTACAAGGCGTTACCGATGTGAGCAAGATGGTGACAGGTTTCCTTGATATCCAAGTGGACCATGAAGGCATATGCAAGGGATGTGTAATATCCCTGGGCCGAACCCAATTGTAAATTAATACAAGTGTACTTAAGCTGGTGAGTTGTTTTGACATCATTTTGTAATGCACCTTTCATGGCATAGTGCGCGCAAGTACAATGATGTAAAACGATGAAGTGTGTACATAACCGGACACCACGTGCAATAACTAAAGTGCGCGCAGTATGGGGGTCAGTGAACCTCATGTATATGATATGTATTATAGGCTGGTGAGCCAGTTATGATAAGCTGGGATGCTTATGTTTTGGAATTAGGCCAATGCGCCTAGATGTTAAAGGCTAGCGTGCCTATTTTGTATATGTTTCATGATTAATATAAAATACATCGCTACGCGCAGACCAACCACGATAAAAGAGATGGGGGACTAAACTTCACTAGTTAGGGAAAGGGAAAGCCAAAAATGAATATTATATTAATGTTTCCTTAAAATATAAAGTATGGATAATTATCTTATCCTAAGTTCTAAAGTTGGGGATAAGTGGACCAAAGTAGCTTCCAACATGACAAGTGTCAAGTTGGGGAGATGCATACATATTGTGGGGACTTAGCTCTTTGGACACCTTTTCACCATCATTCAGACGAACATCCTTACCATCATTCTCATGATCATTCTTATGATGATCTCGCCCATGATTCCTTCCGTCATCCAGTCAATGATTTCACGACCATTTTTCACTTCCACAGTCGGTTATCCTTCAGACATTCATTTCACTCTATCTGAGCCTGTTTCCATACCCATTTGATGTTGGTGTACTTGGTTAGCTTGGGAGCGAGATTGAAGAAGCGAGTTGTCAGGCCCGTGGGAAACTGAAGAGGCGGGTTGTCAGGCTTGTGAGCAATTCTCTAGGTGAGAGAATTGATGGGGATTGATTCCCGAAGGTGATAAACTATAGATACAGTGCTCGAAGACTTGCGGTCTGGCCTGTTGTTGAAGCCCTAGAAGGGAAGTGGGGCAGTCGAGGGACTGTTGAGGAGAGAAGGGGCACACTTCGTTGGGTGGGATAGACATGTGGGGAATGAGAGACTATAGGTTGTTAGTTGAGAGAGCACCTAAGACAGAGTCTTTCCTGTTTTCTATGAGCCTTTAACCTGGTTTGGAATCCCTTTATCTGGGTGGAGTTTAGTCCCAGCTCGGGGGTGACTCACTGATGAGAGTGATGAACAGTGTGGTGTAAGGCTGGGAGTTTCGTGGACGGTTTGCACGCAGTTGGTGACAATCTTTCCAAGATAAGTACCAATCGTGTGATAAATTTACATGCTGCATTGTTATTTACGTGCTTATGTTACAATTTATCTTATGTGTGATTATAACTGTCTGTATGTTTATGGGTATTTCTCTGTATATGCTGCATGTCTGTGTTTACTGTTATTTCAGTATGAAATTGTATATTTACAAGATACGATTGTTGCTTATGTTATATGTAAAGCTTCCGCAAGAGTGTTGTATGTATATGTTATAATTGCGTGCAGTTGAAGTGAAAATTTATGTGGCATAACTCAGTTGAATATTGGGTATGTTACAGTATGTTCCGCAACGAGGCAACAAAAGTGTTCCCTAGAGTAGCATGGCCGACCTGTTAAGGCTGGGGATGCTACCAAATAGTATCAAAGCATGAGATATTTCTCTGGAGTGGCATTTCCCTGGCCTGTGGGAGGTCCGGGGAACGTTACAAATTGGTATTAGAGCCTTAGTTCCAGCATTGAGCCTGGATGGGCCAAAGAGGTTCAGTTGAAGCGAATATTCACAGAAGAGTAATTTTGAAGTGACCAAAATTCAAGTCACAGAGCATCCATGGAAAATGTTGGCGTGCAGGCGCGCGCGGTAAATTTTGGCACCGTGCGGAAAACGTTGGCGTGCAAGTGTGCGCGGTATATTGTGGCTTCGCGCGAAAGAATATTGTGTGCGGATGCACACACTGAATTTATCCTTGCGCGGTGAGCACACACATAGTAATGTGCACATGGGGTGCGCAAATATTGCATAACATAGAGGAGTTTTGTGGTACGTGCATAGTATGAGTATAAGTTTTCTCACGACAATGTATTCAATGGTGCACATAGATTATTATGCACGGTGAGGCATATTGAACTTCAGCATGGTGCAATGCATAGGGAGAAATATGTGTGGAATATTAGTGCGCGATACCAAAACTGTGCGCAGTGGATATTGGCACACAACGCAAAAGTAGTGCGCACAAGTTTTTGGCGTGATAGAGAAGAAATGCATAGTAGATATAGGTGCGTGAAAACGCGTTTTACCTAGTGGTGTTGCTATTCATGATAAATATGGGTGTACATGATGAAGTTTAGTGCACGCGAAGTCGTTTGGGAGGCGATGAGTTTGAGTTTAATTTGCATAATATCCGAGGAAAAAGAAACACACAACCACATCAGAGCATTAATTAAAAAGAATTCTGAGTGTTATATTCCTTTGATTCAAACAGATGGAAGTGAAATATAAGCTTACAAGAAAAGCATACTATAAAATAAAATAAGACTCATAACACAACCAGTTAAAATCTTGTAATAAACAACCCAAAATCCGCTTCTGTATTTATACAATCATATTAATCACAAAATTACAAAAAGGGGATGATAATAGTTATCCTGTTGTAAAAGGGCCATTTAAGAACAAGCCCATCATCTCTGGAGTGCCTTACCTCTGCTACCCCCCTGTTCCAAAATTCGCTGAAATACACCTAATGATAGTTGAGGACTCATTCAACTTAGCGATCTCCTCCTTTAAAGAATCCAACCAGACCGGTTGATTCTCTCCAACACTTTCGACCATTTCAATTGTGGTTTCCTTCTTCTTCCGCTTGCTCCTTTTCTTCTTAGCAGCTGGCTTGTTGATGACTAAATCCTTCATAATGGGATTCAACCTGGCTTCCAATGTAGAGTCGGTGGTAGGTTCTGTGCGAAACTTAGTCACTAATATATGCGCGACTACCCTTTCCTCCTTATTCGTAGGAAAGTCTAGCATGTTTCCCGAATAACGAGTCTCACTAGATTTAGCCTTGTTCATATATCTCAGGTTGTGGATACCGAAATGCTTTTACAGAGAGAAAGAATTCGAGCAATTTGGAGATTACTTTGTTTTTGGATAATCGGATGCCTTCATACTTGAGGACTGTTAGTTATAGAATCCCAATTATGAAGCACAGACATACTACGTACAAGAGTGTTGGACTGCCATGCTCGGCTAATCCATTTCAAATGAATAGCTTTTGACTTAATTACATGGCGACGTTCAACTAACGTCACATGGCTACGAAGTACTGAACGAGGGAAACAAGGTGATCTGACTAGTCGTCGCCCGTTCCACGAGTGGTGGATTTGACATGTTGAAGCATGTGACACCGCGTCCTGGTGAAAGTGGTTTCGACAAACCACCTTCTTGCCCATATGTATCTCTTAAGGCACCGCACATCTATGTTCTCAAGACTTGGGTCTTATCTAGAATTGTCATGGTGATAACACCAAGAAATCAGGAGAGATAACTCTGATGTATATATGGAACCAAAATGGTTCATATTTTTCATGAATTGTTGAATTTTTAGCCTGATAAGTTTCGATGGCTAGACGTTTTGCAGAATTTACAACAACTAGATCAGATCAGATCAATGAAGAGTCCATAGGAATGGAAGAGGCACATGAGAATTACAATCAGCAAGATGAGAGCAGAGGGATGGATGTCCATTTGGGCATTGAAGGAACAAACTCCAATGGACATGGAGAAGAAAGGAATGAAAACATGAATATGGTTGAGACCATTCAAAATTTGTAGAAGGATGTCCAAAGCCATAAGGCTGATAATGAAAGGCTTATGAGAGCCAATGAGCTGCAGGATGACTTCAACATGAAGTTATTGGAGGACTTGAACATAATAGAAAATAAATTGGTTAAGGAGAGTGACTCAAGCAAATCTGAAAGTCACAAGCCTTCAAATGAGAAAAGAAAAGCAAGAAGTGTCAGTATACATCACCATCATTCCCCAAGGCATTTCAATAAGAGAGCAGGAAACAACTCAAGTCTATCCCCTGTCAGAAGGCATAAGAGGTCTGGGGTGGATGAGCTACGAGGAGAAATGAACAAAATCAAACCTCCTACATTTGATGGTGAGCACAAGAAAGATGAATATGCAGAAACATGGTTGTTGGGCATGAGAAAGTATTTTCAATTACATAATTATTCTTCTCATGCAGAGGGTAGAATCGTTATTTATCAACTCAAAGGAAAGGAATCCTTGTGGTGGGATCAGCTTGTGCAAGTGCAGTACATTAAAGAGAAAAGTGTTACTTGGAGGGAATTCAATAAATATTTCGAGAAGAAATACTTGACTAAGAGATATTATGACAAGAAAATGAAAGAGTTCTTTGAACTCTAGCTTGGAAGTATGACCATAGATGAATATGAGAGAAGGTTTCTAGAACTGCTGAAGTATGTCTCTTTCATCACTGATGAGACAGTCAAAATTCAAAGGTATTTGAGTGGATTTTCATCATTTATCAGTGAGAAAATACAATATGATGATCCCAAGACATTGGAAGAGACCATAAGGCGAGATAAATGCCTATATGATCAACAGAAAGAAAGGCCAATTTTCCAAAAGGCTTGGGAAAACAATAAGAAATTGATGGATCAGAGGAAGAAGGGAGACAAGCCACCATTCTTCAGAACTAATCCACAAGGACAGAAAATGCCTAAAGAACCCAGAACGATTGACACAGGGATTCAAGGGCCAAGGCAACGACCTATTCAATGTTGGGGATGTAAAGGAGATCATAGGTTCATAGATTTCCCTCACATAAGTGAAAAAGGAAGGGTTGTTCACAATGTATAGCCAGCTGAAACAATGGAGGACATGGGAAGATATGTGCCAAGGATCTATGCAGCCTTGGATAACAAGAAAGCAGAGTATCAGTCCCACATGATTGAAGTGGAAGGTATGATCAACAACCAAACCATTGCTATTTTAATTGATTCAGGAGCTAGTCATAGTTATATAGACCAAAAAATGGTGGAAAGTATGCATTTTCCAAGAAGCAAGCATGAGAATTCTTGGTTGGTGCAGCTGGCTACAAGAGCCAGAAGAAAAGTTAATGAGATGGTTAAGTCATGCCTCATGGACATGAATGGACTGAGCACCAAGGCAGATTTGAACATCTTGCATTTAGGTTCCTATGACTGTCTAATTGGGATGGATTGGTTGGACCAACATAATACTCTCCTAGATTGCCATAACAAAACATTTACTTGTTTGGATGAGGAAGGGAAACTAAGGAAAGTGCAGGGAATTTCCAGAACAATAACCATTAGAGAAATTTTAGCATTGCAGTTGAAGAAATGTTACAGAAAAGGATGTCAAATATTTGCAACTCATTTGGCGGAGATACCTAAGGATAAGGTGCCAAATTTAGAGGATTATGCAGTCCTGAAATATTTTGAAGATGTGTTCAAGGAGGTACCAGGGCTAGCCCCGAGGAGAGACATTGATTTCTCTATAAATATAATGCCTGGAGCAGCGCCAGTGTCAAAGACTCCTTACAGAATGAGTACACCGAAGTTGAAGGAATTGCAAATGAAGCTTGAATAACTTCTGAAGAAGGGGTATATATGCCCAAGTGTATCACCTTGGGGTGCCCCAGTCTTGTTTTTGAAAAAGAAAGATGGAACATTAAGATTGTGCATTGAATTTAGATAGTTGAATAAAGTGACTGTTAAGAACAAGTATCCTCTGCCAAGGATTGATGATCTCTTTGATCAATTGAAGGATGCAAAGATATTTTCAAAGATANTCATCAAGACCACCTTCAGGACAAGGTATGGTCATTATGAGTTCACAGTGGTGCCATTTGGGTTGTCAAATGCACCAGTTGTTTTCATGTGCTTAATGAATGGTGTTTTCCGAGAATATTTGGACAAGTTTGTCATTGTCTTTTTGGATGACATTCTTATATATTCTAAGTCAAAGGAAGAACATGAAAATCATTTGAGGATGGTTTTGCAAGTATTGTGGGAGCATCAGTTGTATGCCAAATTGAGAAAGTGCTCATTTTATCATATACAAATTCATTATTTGGGGCATATCATTTCACAGGATGGGATAGCAGTGGATCCTGAGAAGATAGAGTCCATTAGAGAATGGTCAACGCTGAAGAATGTCATAGAGGTGAGATCATTCATGGGTCTTGCAGGATACTACAAAATATTTATTAAAGGGTTTTCAAAGATTGCACACTCATTCACTTTCTTGCAAAGAAAGGGGGTGAAGTTTCAGTGGACACAAGATTGCGAGAAGAGTTTCCAACACTTGAAACAATTATTGACAAGTGCTCCAATATTAAGGATTGCAGACCCAAATGAGGACTTCATTGTATGCACAGATGCATGCAATGAAGGTCTTGGTGGAGTCCTCAGTCAAAATGGGGTTGTCATATGTTATGAATCAAGGAAGCTGAAGGAGCATGAAAGAAACTATGCCACTCATGATTTGGAATTGGCATCCATAGTGCATGCCTTGAGGAAATGGAAACACTACCTCATGGGAAATAAGTGTTAGCTAAGAACAGACCACAATGGTCTGAAATATTTATTTGATCAGCCAAATCTAAATGCTAGGAAAAACAGATGGTTAGAATTTCTAAGCGAATATGACTTTGATATAAAGTATATCAAGGGAAAAGAGAACAAAGTGGTTGATGCACTCAGTAGGAGGGTGCATGAACTACATGCTAAAGCCATTATCATGTATCAGACTTATATTAAAAGCAAATTTTTGGAGGCTGCAAATGCAGATCTGCAATACAGAGAATTGGTAACAATGCTACAACAGGGTAAGATACCACAACAGGTGGATAATTATAATTTGGGGATAGATGGAATACTGTTGCACAAGAACATAATTTTTGTTCCAAATGTCCAGGACTTGAAACGTATGATTTTTCATGAAATGCATAATGTTCCTTATGTAGGGCACCCTGGATATCAAAAAACCTCGGCAACGATCAAGAGCCATTACTTTTGGCCAGGTATGAAGAGAGAGAGATCGTTGAATACGTCGCTAGATGTATGGAATGCCAGAAAGTTAAAGCTGAGCATAGGCACCCAATAGGGTTGCTGCAACCTTTAACCATTCCTGAATGGAAGTGGGAAGTGGTGACAATGGATTTTATTACGGGATTGCCCAGAACAGGCAAGCTGCATGATTAGGTCATGGTAGTGGTGGACAAGCTTACGAAAGTTGCCCATTTTATTCCACTGAAAAATACTCACAAGGAAACAGATGTTGTTGATATTTTCATGAAGGAAGTGGCACGATTGCACGGAATTCCTAAGACAATTGTGTCCGACAAAGACCTGAAATTCACCTCGAATTTCTGGAAAGAATTGTTCAAAGGATTCAAAACGAATTTGAACTTTAGTACATCTTATCATCCTAATTCTGATGGACAAATAGAGAGGGTGAACAGGGTGATAGAAGACATACTAAGAATGTATGTGATGGAAAAACCATCAAAATGGGAAGACTACCTACACCTGGTAGAATTCACTTGCAACAATGGGTATCAGGCATCGTTGAATATGATCCCATTTGAAGCACTTTACGGACGAAAGTGAAATACTCTAGTGAGATGGGATAACCCAGCTGATAGGACAGTAGTTGGGCCAGATTTGCTCAAGGAGATGGAAGACCAAATGATAAAAAATAAGTAGAATTTAAAAGCTTCCCAAGACAGGCAGAAAAGTTATGCCGATAAGAACAGAACCCACAAAGAGTTCAAAGTGGGTGATCATTTTTTACTGAAGGTGAAAGCTAACAGGAGTTCCCTGAAGCTGGGAAGCTGTGCCAAGTTGGCAGCCAGATTTTGTGGGCCATTTGAAATCCTAGAGAGGATTGGTCCAATTGCTTATATGATTGCATTGCCTGCATCTATGTCTGTTCATAATGTCTTCCATGTATCATTGCTAAAGAAATATATACCTGATGCTAATCATGTTATTGATTGGAATGTGATTTAGGTGGAGCAAGAAGGTGATTTTCAAGTGCATCCGGTGTGTGTTTTGGACCGAAAAATCAAGCATCTCCGGAATCGAGCCATAGAACTTGTAAAGGTCCAATGGACCTGGTACGGTCCTGGGGACGCTATTTGGGAGTATGAGGATGCAATGCGGATAGAATACTCACATCTTTTTGAGTAATTTTGAAAATTTTGTTGTATATGGGTATATGATGCATTGAGGACAGTGCATAAATAAGGGGAGGGGATTGTAATATCCCTCGGCTGAACCTAATTGTAAATGTAATACAAGTGTACTTAAGCTGGTGATATATTTTGACATCATTTTGTAATGCACCTTTCATGGCATAGTGTGCACAAGTACTGCGCAATAAAACGATGAAGTGTGCACATAACCAAAGACCGCACGTAGTAACTAAAGTGCACACAGTATGGGGGTCAACGAACCTCATGTATATAATATGTATTATAGGCTGGTGAGCCAGTTATGATAAGCTGAGATGCTTATGTTTTGGAATTAGGCCAGTGCGCCTAGATGTTAAAGGCCAGTGTGCCTAGATGTTAAAGGCCAGCGCACCTATTTTGTATATGTCTCATGATTAATATAAAATACATCACTGCGAGTAGACCGACCACAATAAAAGAGATGGGGCACTAAACTTCACCAGTTAGGGAAAGGGAAAGCCAAAAAGGAATATTATATTAATATTTCCTTAAAACATAAAGTATGGATAATTATCTTATCCTAAGTTCTAAAGTTGGGGACAAGTGGACCAAAGTAGCTTCAAACATGACAAGTGTTAAGTTGGGGACATGCATACATATCGTGGGGACTTATCTCTTTGGACATATTTTCACCATCATTCGGACGAACATCCTTACCATCATTCTCATGATCATTCTTACGATGATATCGCCCATGATTCCTTCCATCATTTAGTCATCCAGTCAATGATTTCACGATGATTTTTCACTTCCACAGTCGGTTATCCTTTAGAAATTCATTTCACTCTATCTGATCCTGTTTCCATACCCATTTGTTGTTGGTGTACCTGGTTAGCTTGGGAGCGGGATTGAAGAAGCGGGTTGTCAGGCCCGTGGGAAACTGAAGAGGTGGGTTGTCAGGCCCATGAGAAATTCTATGGGTGATAGAGTTGATGGGGATTGATTCCCGAAGGTGCTAGACTGTAGCTATAGTGCTCGAAGACTTCCGGTCTAGCTTATTGCTGAAGCCTTGGAAGAGAAGTGGGGCAGCCGAGGGACTGTTGAGAAGAGAAGGGGCACACTTCCTTGGGTGGGACAGGCATGTGGGGAATGAGATACTGTAGGCTGTTAGTTGAGCGAGCACCTGAGACATAGTCTTTCCTGTTGTCTATGAGCCTTTAGCCTGGTTTGGAATCCCTTTACCCGGGTGGAGTTTAGTCCCAGCTCGGGGGTGACTCATTGTTGAGAGTGATGAACAGTGTGGTCTAAGGCTGGGAGGTTCGTGGATGGTCTACATGCAGTTGGTGACAATATTTCCAAGATAAGTACCAATTGTGTGATAAATTTACATGCTGCATTGTTATTTACGTGCTTATGTTACAATTTATCTTATGTGTGATTATAATTGTCTGTATGTTTATGGGTATTTCCCTATATATGCTGCATGTCTGTGTTTACTGTTATTTCAGTATGAAATTGTATATTTACAGGATATGATTGTTGTTTACGTTATATGCAAATCTTCCGCAAGAGTGTTGTATGTATATGTTATAATTGCATGCAGTTGAAGTGAAAATTTATGTGGCATAGCTCAGTTGAATATTGGGCATGTTACAGTATGTTCCGCAGCGTGGGAACAAAAGTGTTCCCTAGAGTAGCATGGCCGACCTGTTAAGGTTGGGGATGCTACCAACTAGTATCAGAGCATGAGAGATTGCTCTGGAGTGGCATTTCCCAAGCTTGTGGGTGGTCGGGGGAATATTATAGGATGTGCAGAAGGAAAGAACGTGAAGAAGCCGTTTCCAGGTAGTGATAGCAAGGCCAAAGGACTATTGGACATCATACACTCTGATGTGTGTGGACCTATGTCAATCGCCTCCCTTAGCAGGTATGTTTATTATGTTTTTTTTATTGATGATTACTCACGTAAAAATTGGATTTATTTTTTGAAAGCTAATAATGAAGTGTTCAATAAGTTCAAAGAGTTCAAGGCTCTGGTTGAAAATCTGTTGGAAAAGACAATCAAAATACTAAGACCAGATAATGGAGGAGAATTCACATCAAATAAATTCAAAGCATTCTGTAGGGAATTTGGGATTAAGAGGGAGCTCTCTACTCCCTACAATCCTCAACATAACGGAATGGTGCTAAGGAAAAACTGTACTATAATGGAAGCAGTGAAAGCCATGATTCATGACCAAGACCTTCCGATGCATATGTGGGCATAAGCTGTTAAAACTGTCGTGTATGCACAAAACTGAAGTCTCCACCGTGTACTTGGGAATAAGACTCCAGAAGATATTTTCATAGGTGAAAAACCAAAAGTCATCCACTTGAGGATATTCGACTGTCCTTTTTATGTGCATGTCCCCAAGGACAAGAGATCGAAGCTAGACCCTTCAGGAAAGAAGGGCATATTTGTTGGATATAGTGAGACATCAAAGGCGTATAGAGTTTACATCCTTGGTCACCATCAGATTGAGACTAGTAGAGATGTTACCTTTGATGAAGATGCATCTTTCAGTAGGTCAAGACAAAACCGTTCAAATGAGATTCGTGATGAGGAGCCTATAGCTCCTGGGATTGCAGATGCAGAGGGAGACAAATATATTGTACAACCTTATTGTGATCCAGAAGATCATGACATTGCATAACCACAAAGACGTGAGGATACTCCTCATGAGTAGACTAAGAAAAGAAGACCAACATGGGATTGTGAGATCATTCAGTACACAAAAATGTATGGTGACCCAGATGGAACGTTCAAAGAAGTCAAGAGACCAAAACCATACTTCAATTGCAGGGCATTGTTGAGTGACATTATTGATGTCGGGCCTACTTGTTGTGAAAAGGTTGCAGGAAAGAAATAATGGAATGATGGCATGGTTGAAGAATATCATTCCATAGTGAAGAATAGTGTTTGGGATGTGGTTCCTAGATTAAAAGACAAAGCAATTTTAAGTTCCAAGTGGATTTACAAGACAAAGTATTCAGCATATAAAAGTATCACGAAATACAAGGCAAGGTTCATAACACATGGCTTCTCCCAGAAGGAAGGAATTAATTATGAGGAGAAGTTTTCCCCTTGTGGCAAGATACACTTCAATCATAACCATACTTTCACTTGTAGACAAGATGAAGTGGAAGGTACACCAGATGGATGCGAAAACAACTTTTTTGAATGGTGTAATATATGAGGAAGTGTATGTGGAACAGCCACGAGGATTTGAGACACATGATAGTAAGACACATGTGTGAAGATTGAAGAAATCCTTTTATGGGTTAAAGCAAGCATGAACAACATGGTACAAAAGGATCGATAATTTCCTGATGAGCTTAGGCTTTACCAAGAGTAAAGAAGATTCTAGCCTCTATTTCAAGGTTGTGAATGGAGGACCAGTGATATTGCTCTTGTACATGGATGACATGTTCCTCATAGGTGTTGAAAAGATCATAAATGAAAGCAAGAGGAAGCTTGTTGTTGAGTTTGAGATGAAAGGCCTAGGCATGATGCATTATTTCTTAGATTTGAAGGTATGGCAGAGACCATGTGAGATTTTCATCAACCAAGGAAAATATGTAGTGGAGATTCTAAAGAGATTCGAAATTATGGACTGTAAGGTCATGACTACACCCATGGTGATAAATATGAAGTTGTTGTGTGATACATATTCAGAAACAGTTGATGCCACCATGTATAGACAAATTATTGGTTTGTTAATGTACTTAATGAACACGAGACCAGATTTAAGTTTTGCAGTGAACACCTTGAGTTAGTATATGATTGAGCCGAGATGTGTTCACTTGATTGTGGAAAAAAATGTGATGAGGTACCTAATAAAGGGTACAATTGATTATGGTCTCAGGTATGCCTCAAATTGTGAGATAAGCCTCTAAGGATTTACTGATTCATATTGGGCCGATAGTGTTGAGGACTAGAAGATTACATTTGGATACTGCTTCAAATTGGGATCATCTATGATCTCATGGTTTAGTAGGAATCAATCTAGTGTGGTGCTTAGTACAACTGAGGCAGAGTACATAGCAACATGTTCAACATATAGCGAAGAAGTGTGTCTTTGGAAGCTATTTGCAGGTTCATTTGATCTCGAGTTAGAGGAAACTTGCATTTGGTGTGAAAACCATAGTTATGTGAAGTTGTTAGAGAACGCATTGTTCCATGACAAGTCCAAGAAAATCCAGATGAAGTACCATTATATTAGAGATATGGTACCGATAGGAGCAGTGAAGCTCCAATATGTTTCTATTTATGAGTAGGTAGCAGATGTGTTTACCAAGCCTCTGTCGAAAGTGAAGTTTGTATACTTCAGAGACAATCTTGGTGTGTTCGAGAAGGACATCCCTACTAAAGGGAGTGGTGAGTGCTGATACATTTCCAGGGAAGCATGTGATACCACTTCAGAGGGAGTGTTCTCATCTAGCATGAAAAAGGCCTGGCACTGAGATAGATGTATTCTCATCCAACATGAAAAAGGGTTGGCACTGAGAATAAGTGTGACTCATCCAACATGAAAAAGGGTTGGCATTAAATGTTCTCATCCAACATGAAAAAGGGATGGCACTAAGAAGTGTGATTCATCCAACACGAAAAAGGGTTGGCACTGAATGTTCTCATCCATCATGAAAAAGGGATGGCACTGAGAAGTGTGATTCATCCAACATGAAAAAGGGTTGGAACTGAATGTTCTCATTCAATATGAAAAAGGGTTGGCACTGAGAATTGTGATTCATCCAACATGAAAAAGGGTTAGCACTGAATGTTCTCATCCAGTATGAACAAGGACTGGCACTTAGTGTTACTGCTACTCCAGTGAGCTTCGACAAAAGTATGGTATACAGAGGCTACTTCAATGAGCTTCAAAAAAAATCTGGTATGCCTGGAGTTATCGCTACTCCAGTGAGCTTCAACAAAAGTGTGGTATGCAGAGGCTACTCTAGTGAGCCGCAGAAAAATTATGGTACGCTTAGTTACTAGTTCTTACAAACTAGATACTAGATTATGTGTAAACTGGTGAGTTGAAGACATGATGTTGTTGAATACCCTGGATGACTGACGTGGTTAAAAAACTTCTTTGGTGAAGGTCAACAAGTCAATAATCGTGTGTATAGAAGTGCATAAACAATTTTGATGATCGTGCTAGAAGAATACCTTCCTTGCTAAGAGGGAGTGTTGAAGTTTGAGTAGCTTTGGAAGGTATTCTTATTATATTTGTAATGACAAAATCGTAAAAGACATTCTTATTATTATATTATATTTGGCCCTATTGCGCCTTTGTAAAATTCGGCCCTATTGTGCCTAGACAAATCAATTCTAAATTATAAGGGTAAATTGTCAAGTCGGCCCTGGCTTAATTAAGGGGTAGTCCAATGTGTATTTATAAGGAGGCTAGGTGCCTCATTTGATATAACACACAACAAAATCTCTCTATCTCTACAATGCACAAGTTTGAGGAGGATAACTAGTGGAAAGAAGAATATGTCTTAGTGACCTATCTTGGTCAAGTGGTGCGCTACTGTGTTATGGTATATGATTTCTGGTTTAGCTTATGTTATGGTGAGATCTCTCCTGTAGAGATATTGTACTTTTTGAAGAATCTATACTAAAGAATTTTTGCTGGGTTTTCTCCCCCATGAGAGTTTCTCAAGATAAATATTGTGTAATGTTGTGGAGGTCTTTCTTTCTCTGATCCTTATTGTTATGGTTATTGTTTTAATGCTATAAAGTTAAATAATACATAACATCTTAATTGCTATAAGATAATTTTAACAGAATGGACCTTTATTCTAAAAATGCTCAAAGCATTGGGCTTTGGGAGTTTCTTCATAAGGGATATTAAGACCTTATTTGTAAAAACCTTGGCTTGTATTTCCATTAGTCAAAGAATTCAAAAGAGGTGGGATTGTTTAGGTTCATCTATGGCCTCTGGCTCTTGCCCTGTATATAATGGAAATTTGGGATACTTCACTTATAATATGGTAGGCCAAGGTCTGATTAAAGACATTCCCCTAAATAAGCCAAAGGGTGATGATTATTTTGTTATCCTGGAAGATCAAAACTCCATGGAAAAGACAATGATTGCAGATATTTTTTGATGCCTCTAGTTTTAAAATCTAGTGGGCTAAGACTCAAGAGTCAATATTATGGGAAAATCTAGAAGTCATTGCCTAGCTAGTTGGAATGCCAGGGCTAGATGTCGATCCAATTGAACTACATATTCAAGTTTCTTGGTATCCCCTTCACCTTCCAAGCTTACCCTAAAGAGCTTTGGGATGTTGTCATTCAAGGAGATAAGAAAAATGTTAAACAATGATTAACTAACCATGGATTTGACAACCATGTTTCATATTGGTACTAAATTCCTTGTTGCTACCATGTTCAATACTAGTCTTATCAGGGGCCTTCATGGAGTGCATACCAAAGGGTTGAAAAAATCTTGAGAATATTTTTATGGGCCAAGAGTTCGGGTGGCAAGGGATTTCAAAAAGTTAATTAGGAGTTATGTTGCACCCCTAGGATTGTGGTGTATGGGGATCATTGCAACCTAAATTCAATCCTAGGCACTATATGTCAAATAGGTGTTATTAATAAATTGTTCTATTTTAGTTCTTGTTGCAAAATTTATGTGAATTAAAATTTGAAATCGTAGTTGAGAACTCAGTTTCTAATAGTTGATAACTTCAAGTAGCTTTGAATTTCTATTGAAATTTTTGCAAGAAGAAAAATTTGAAATCACTGTTGAGAGCATGTAGTATTTTGTGGTTAAAACTCTAGTTGTGTTGTTTACTTAAATACTATATTTTCTGTGGAACACACTATTCCACTTGTAGAGCACATAACAATGTTTTTTCCCAATAATGTTCACTATGGAACTTATTTTTAAAATCGTAATGATAAATTGTAAATTTCAAGTTGAGTTTAATATTTATTTTGAAATTAGCTTCTTTTCACACTCAGAAAAAGGGATAATTTTATTAAACTACATACCTCATTTGGGGGGTTTAACTATGCAAAACATACATAAAAATACACCCTTGAAGCCGAGTGTGGGGTAGCTTTTTACTGTTGATAATTAATATCCTGTTGACTTTGAGAGTAACTATAGTTTTATTATAAAAATTGACTACAATTTTATTATAAAAATTGACTACAATTTTACTATAAAAAATTAAATGTTTGATGGCCTTGCATCCTCCAAGAATATTTCAATCTTTGCAATATTATTAGTTAAATTTACAGAGGACTGCTATCAATATTGACAATGTCATAATTGAGACAAGGTGGATGATCATCTTACTTGGGATCAACTGGTTGATTGGTTATAGAGGATCTTTATTGGATCTAGTTCTTCAAGAAAATCTTCTAAAGTTCTTTCAAAATTATGTTTTCCTTTCCAACATTTAACTTCTCAAACCAAAAATGTCCATGTGTACTTATTTTTTTATTTCTACTGCTAAAAAAAAAATATTTCACAGTTTATCGACATTGTCAACAAAAACCAGTTATCATGCAACTTGGAATATCTCACAAGCATCTCATTAACATGATAACATGATGCTTTAGTTAGGGTTGACAATGAAACTAAAAAGCATGTCATTAATGTGTCATTTTAATTAGGGTGGATGGTGATTTGGAAACAATTGAAAAAAGGCCTAAAAATAGAGAACTGTCATGAAGCACAACTTTTATCACTGATGTTGGGTATGAGTTTATTCCGACTTTTCTCACTAGTGTTGGGTATGAGTTTATAGAGCCACAAAGTTTGAGCCAATATGGCTATAAGTTCTCAATGTTATTAAAATACTACTAAGTTTGTTTCATAAAAGAGTATGTATTGCCTAAAAACAAAAAAATGTCATGAAACACGACCTTTGTCACTATTGTTCAGCCCAAGAATAAACAACTACAAGCTTTGATCCAATAGAACTTAAAGTTTTCAATAATATTAAAATAAAAATGTGGGAGGAAGATTTGGTTATGGTAAGTTTATACAGTCATGATATTTATGATTCTTTTATATTATATATATTTTAACTCTTATCAAATTTTACAAGGTACAACCTTTTTATGTAAAGTTTAAAATTTAAGGAAAGATTTGTACATTGAAGAATTTGATTCTTCTGGTACTTGATTTATAAAACATTAGATGATCATCATTATGTATATGTATTTGTTTTAAATGAATTTGATCTTTGAAATTTACTGAATATTTTTTACAATTTAAAGAATATGATCTAGAAAGCCCAAGGATTTAAGATGGATATTAATTGTATTTGGTCATTTTCACTCAAATACAACTTTGTTTATTTTTATATTTCTCAAGTTTTCTATAAAATAGATTTTTATACTCATTTTGATTTAAATATAACTTTGACTATTATAAAAATTGGAGTTATTAAATTGCTACATATCACACAAGACAAAGCTCTGGTTGGGGTTTACAAAGTGGGGAGCGATTATACTATTTTAGCCTAAATTTCTCCTAGACTATTTTAGAAAAATTTGCTTACAAAGTGGGGAGCGATTATACTATTTTAGCCTAAATTTCTCCTAGACTATTTTAGAAAAATTTGCTTCTTGGACTGGTGTTGGCAAGCTGCTATATTATGATTGTGTTGCAGATTAATTGTATCTATATAACTCAGTGATCTGTAATATGCATACTAGCACTATTTTGTTTATTCCAATCCTTATATCTTCAATATTATCATCTAGATTGTGATTGTTATCACTGAAATTTCGTCCGCACAGGGCGACAAGAACTCAACATCATCAACACAGAAAAACAATCATCCATGGCACAAGGATTAACTCCACAGCACATCAAAAGGGCCAAAACTATACAAAGTTGGCTAAAAAGATTAAAAAGCGCATCGCGCCCATGGTAA
>JASDQU010681124.1:5804-23232 GCA_032191745.1 Picea mariana
CATTGTGGAGTCAAACCAGCTTCCTCATAGGTCTCGTCGGTTGTTACATTTACCACCAATTTTCGATTTCTTTCCTTCTAAAAGGCGTAGAGTTATCAGGAGTGGTACACATACATCCACTTTTCAGACTTGTGGTTCCACAAGGATGAGTACCGAGTCTAGTCTTCAGAACATTGGGAGTTCTTTGACTCCCATACCCACTATAGTTAATGGCACCCCTTCAACACCTGCAACCACTACAGTAGCAGTGCCAGAGGCTTATACCAGTACTATGGCTCGGCCTGTAGTTAATGCTTCATCTCTTGCCTCAAACCCTTTTGGGGGTTTCGGTCACTCGCCAAGTTACAATGTTCAGACGATCCCCATGGCTTCTAGTCCACTTTCTTATGGTATGCCTAACTTCACTTCATAGTTTTCGACTGCCATCCCAACTACTGGCCCTAACGCTAGCTTTGGACTTGGGGGCACTACATCTCCTTACACTCCTTTCCCATTTGGTGGTTCTCATATTCCCCAAATGAATCCTAATGTAGGAAGTGTCCCTATTCTTAACTCCAGGTCTAATCCTTCTACGGCTGGATGGAACAACCCAGCTGGCGGACAAGTTCCGCCCTATATCCCTATCTCCTCGGTGCCGATTCTGACCAATACTTTTGGCATGAAGAATCCAATTCAATCCTCTGGATTCCCACCTAGAGGAGGTCAATCTTACACTTTTGGAACTCTCCAACCTCGATCCAATCCAATTGGGGGAAGTTTTCATAACCCCCAGCCTGGATCTAATCCAACTGGGGGAAATTTTCACAATCCTTATCAGAACATTCCTACTGGAATGATGCCCAACCCATCCTATACAAATCAACCCAGAGGAGGGCCTTATAATTCCGGACAGGGCTTTGTTACTTACCCGAATCCTGGATGGAATGTAGTTCCCAACACACAATCTTTCACGGGAGGATGGGGCCAGATGTCGCAACCCCCTCTCCCTTTTCTGGCCACGCTCAATCTGCCAGACTTGTCTAAGTTAATGAATGACCTGGTGAGTCAAAATCCTACATGGCCCCCCATCCCCACCAAACTTCCTTCAGACATTCCAAAGTTTGAGGGTAAGAATGGAGAGGACCCTGGTGAACACGTCACTACCTTTCACCTTTGGTGCTCATCGAATTCCCTGAACATGATTCTATTAGATTTCGATTGTTTCAATGCACTCTCATTGGAGTTTCTTCGCATGGTACATTGAGCTACCTAGGGGGACATATGGGTCATTTAATAAGTTGGTAGTATCCTTTCTCAACCACTTTCAATTGCCCATTTGTTGCAATGTTGGCCTCGATCTTTTGTCGAATTTATGCCAGGATACCGCTACTCACATCTCAGATCATATCTAGGAATGGCATAGAAGAAGGTGGTTGATTAAGACTCCTATACCCTCATCCTTTCTCCTATAATGGTTCCTAAAGTCTTTGCATCCTCCTATCTTGAAGGACATTGCTACTTCCGGGGTCTCCAACAAGGAAGAAGCTATCTTTAGAACCCATCAATTAGATTTAATATATGCTCAGTCTAGGATGTTATATCACCTTCTTCCAGAAGCACCGCAGTCAAATTACGATCCTAGGCAAAAACCTGGACCTCATGCCGATGGCATTGTAGGGTTCACTAATGTAAAGTCCGCAGACTCAACAATGAAGTCTACCGGAGGATCAACTTCATCTGGATCCTCCAAACCCACCCAGACAGCGAATGTACATTTCATGCAATCGTCGAAAAACCCAAATGGTGACCAGCAACCAGATGGGAATAAAAGGAAAGGTCAAAACAATCGTAAAAGTGTGAATAATGGTAACAAACCCAAGGACAAAGGTAATAATGGGAAGAAGAATGATAATGCCGAGAGGGCAAGAAAGAGAAGCGTAAGGTGAAGTTTCCTTGTAAACTTTGTACCAATGACCACCTTACACACTTATGCCCCAAACTTGAGGAGGCTGCGAAGCTTTTAAATCTACCACCCGATGTGCTGACGAATCCATTCCCACACAACCAGCACTTAGCCTCAAGCTCTTCAAACATCGAAAATGTGCCTAGTGGAAGTCAAAACCCACCACCGCAAGATGGCAACCGTGTTTGTATCAATATGGTTGATGCGAAAATCGATATAGCCACCCATTCTCGAGATTATAGCTCTTCAAAAGCTAGTACCGGTATAGAAGCTCATCCTCCCCCTCCGAAGACAAACCTACAAATTGAGAAACCAAAGTCACCGACTCGTATTTCGAAAGGAGGACTCAAGCTCTCTACCCACAACCCTAATGCTAGAGCTGCCAAGAACTACTCTATTGTTGAGGATCTGTCCAAACCCCTTGTGCGATGTCAACTTTGGAGGTACTCCAGATGTGTCCATCATAGAGGAATGCCTTACTCTCTGCCTTAGGATCTCTAGAACCTAGTGGCTCAAAATTTATCAAGTTTGATGTCACAGACGTGAAGCCTCGCTTACCTTACCATGTGGCTTTCTAAATCCACGTGGAGTATTCCAAGTATACTATCAAATGATTGGTCGTTGATGAAGATGTTGCCACCTACGGGATGTCCCTGGTCTATTGGAAATATCTTGCTTCTCCAACCCTTTCCAATTCGTCGAACATGCTGACTGCATTTGACAGTCATTCCTTCTGCCCTCAAGGTATTCTCCCTGCCTTTCCAGTCCAGTTAGGTGGGAAAATGGTAGAGGTGGAAGTAGAGGTAGTGGATGCACCTCTTGATTATAACTTGTTACTAGGTCACAATTGGACCTATGCTATAGTTGCTTTCGTATCATCCATTTTTCGTACCCTTTGTTTTCCTCATCAAGGGGAGATCGTGACGATCGACCAGTTATCCTTTGCGTACTCTAGTCCTAGCACATCTATTGTACCGTCGATCCCGGTGATCGACAATTCTCAGCCAGCAACTGAGAATATCGGTGTCGAAATGTATTCTTCTCGCATGGGTACCTTCGACTTCTCGTCACCAATTCATCACATTTACGCCATGTCTAGTAGGCCTACTTTAGCAGGGAGGTCCATTCCTTTCTACACTTCCTATCTTAATGATCTATGGACCCTACCTTCTCCGACTTCATCGAGTGAAGTTCAGTCACATGTTGGCATGGCTATGCCACTATAGGTAACGGAGATTATGTATCAAGTTGTTCTTGACTCTTCCACCGATCTCGATCCTGTTACCTCGCAGACGAACGAGGAGGATCTTGTTCTTAGGCATGTATGGGTCACCTCGTTCTCTTGCTCGCATGATTGCCTAGATAAGAATTTTCCTTCGGAGGAAGCCATCCTCGAAGCCATGAATGGTTCTAAGATACCTTGGGATGATATGCATCATCGATCTTATTTTCTCCCAAGTCTTGAAAGAATCAAGCAAGAAGATTTTCGGTCTACCTTGAGTGAGATAGTCAGTCACGTCGTAGTTCCACTTGATACACACAACATTTATGCCGAAGGAAATATGGCAAGTATTTATCTTACCATCTTGATCGGCATCTCTCGTACCCCTGGAAATATTGAGAATGTAAATATAGGTGCAAATTGTTCGCCGGAAGAGATTTTGATCTACACCGAGCTCTTCAAAGAATTTCGAGATGTATTTTCTTGGTCATATGAAGAAATTCTAGGGATCAACCCTCGTATTGTCGAACATGATATTAATACTTATCTGGATGCTAAACCTATTCGACAACGTCTTAGAGCTGTTAATCCTAGGAAGGCCCCTACTATTAAGGTAGAGGTGGAGAAGCTACTTAATGCTGGCTTCATCTACCCGATTCCCTTGATCAAATGGGTATCCAACCCCGTTCCTATGAATAAAAAGCATGGAACAATCCATGTGTGTATGAAATTTTGTGACCTGAACAAGGCTTGTCCTAAAGATAACTTCCCCATGCCTTTCATTGATCAGATTCTCGATGAGTGTGTGGGAAGTGAAATATTTTCTTTTATGGATGGATTTTTAGGATATAACCAAATCCAGATCAAACCTGAGGACCAACACAAGATGACATTTATATGTCCTTGGGGCACTTTTTCATACCGGAAAATGCCTTTTGGCCTTAAAAACGTCGGAGCAACCTTCCAACATGCCATGACTTTTTCTTTTCATGATCTCAAGCACATAGTCGAAGCCTACCTTGATGATATTTCTACTCACTCTCACAAGAGAGTGGATCATGTTATACACCTTCAACTAGTTTTCGAAAGATTTTGTTACTATAGAATCTGGTTAAACCCTCACAAATGCATCTTTTGCATTAAGTCTGGTCATCTCTTAGGATTCTTAGTTTTCGAGACTGGGATCATGGTATATCCTCTTAAGGTTGAGGCAATACTTCAGTTTCCTCCCCCACGCATGATTAGACAACTTCAAGGTTTATAGGGGAAATCTAACTTTGTGCATTAGTTTATAGTGAATTATGTCAATATCACTAAGGTTTTCATGCGCCTATTGAAGAAAGACACCCCTTTTATCTGGGATGAGTGAGCCCAGGAGTCTTTCAACGCTTTAAAGAAAGCCTTGGTATCAGCCCCTCTGCTAAAATATCCTGATTACAATAGAGATTACTTGTTGTATATTGTCGCGTCTAAAGAGACGATTGGTATGGTTCTAGTTTAGGAGGATGATGAGCTCCATGGGCATGTCATCTACTATCTCAATTGAAATTTAGTCGGTCCTGAGCTTAATTAATCTCACATTAAAAAGCTAGCTTTGGATGTCATTCACGTAGTCCAACATTTACGTCACTATATATTGCTTTGTAAGACTACTCTGGTTGTTGATGTCAATCTGTTTTAATACGTCCTCACTAGGCATATCATAGGCGGGAAATATAATAAATGGATTGTCATCTTACAATAATTTGATCTTGACTTTGCTTCGGCCAAGTCCAAGAAATCACTAGTTTTTGCAGAGTTAATATCCGATTTTCCACGATCAGACGAGGATGTTATCCATGTCGATTTGTTTGCAGATGAAAAAATTTTCCTTGTCTCGTCATCCAACCTCTGGTATGGAGACATTGTTTTATATCTTCAAACCTTGAAGTTCGCTCAGCATCTCTCGCGAGATGATCGACGATGTGTTAGATACCAAGCCAAAAAGTATACCATCATCGGTGACACTTTGTATCACCGAGGAATAGATAGTATCTTACATTGTTTCTTAACTCACGAGGAAGTCGAGTCAGTCCTAAATGATTTCCACAAAGGAGCTTGTGGTGTCCATCTATCTGGGCTTGTGACAGCCCAAAAAATCGTGCGAGCTAGTTATTTCTGGCCCACTATCTTTAAAGATTACATTGAAGTGGTTAAGAAGCATCACCCCTACCAGGTGTTCACTCGGAAAATGTGCTCGCACCCACCCCCTCTTCACCCAATCATTACCGTCGGTCCCTTCACCAAGTGGGGGGTAGATTTCGTCAATTGCAACCCAACTTCAGTTGGGGGGCATCAACACATTATCATGGCTATCGAATACTTCACCAAGTGGGCTGAAGCCATGCCTACCATAAAATTTGATGGGAATACTGCAACCTTCTTTGTGTTCAACCAAATTATCGCCTGGTTCGATATCCTGAGTGAGATTGTCACCGATCATGGCAGTCACTTTCATAATGAAATGATGGTATAACTAGCATCTAAGATAGGTTCTAGACATGGTCATTCATCTCCTTATTACCCCCAGGAAAATGGGCAAGTAGAGGCCATAAACAAGTCTCTCAAGACCATCTTGCAAAAAACTATTAGTTGGAGTAATTCCAATTGGCACATCATGCTATATCCCGCACTTTGGGCATACCGAACCTCAGTTAAGACTCCCACTAGTTTTTCCCCTTTCCAGTTAGTGCATGGTGTGGAGTCAATCCTCCCTGTTGAATGTGAAATCCCTTCTCTCAAATTGGCAGTCGATCTCCTACCTGACACTTCAGATTTAGAGCGATGCCTTGTGCACCTAGAGAGTCTTGACGAGTAGTGTCAGGACACCTTTACGGCTATTGAGGAAAACAAGAAATGTGTTAAGGTTCAGTACGACATGTCTATCTGTCCCCGGTTGTATGATGAGGATGACTTGGTCCTCTTATATGACCAATCCAAAGAACCGCTAAGAGCAGGCAAGTTTAAACCCATGTGGCACGGTCCTTATATCGTGCGACGTGTTCTAGAAAAAGGAGCCTACAAATTGGAAGATTATGAAGGAAATAAATTGGCCAAGCCCAGAAATGGGATCTACTTGAAAAGGTATTACGCTTGAGCCCTAGGCTTGGGTGGAAATCTTTGTATACTAATGTAAATTTAGTGTATATACATCTCTTTTTCCCTTTTCTTTTGTCTTTGGCTTTCTTATCGAGTTTTCCCTTTGGTTGGCAGATGTAAACAGAGTCTTTGGTCTACCTAAGATTCACAGACGAAGCCAGTCATCATACATGAAACTGGCTTTCGCCACTTGGGTGGTTTACTCACCTGGGGGTCTGCTAGTGTCTTCAGGTGGCGTATGCGTAGGGCCATCCATGAATAATGTGGCCAAATATAGCATTGTCATAGAACTTTTGTGCGATGTTATTGCGCATGGTATTCTCTCTTTAGAAGTTCGCCTGGATTCCCAGTTAGTAGTATGTCAGTTGAATGACCGTTACCTTGTGCGTGATCCTAATTTACTTCATCGATTCCTATGGGTACGTCTTTTAGAATGATAATTTGATTTTATTACATATTTTCACATTCCTAGGAGTTCTAATCATGTATCTAATGCCTATGCTAATTATCCTTTAGATTGGATTTTGTCACATCAATAAAGCAAAGAAAACCATTAAATCAATGTAAACATTGTAAGATATGAGTAAAGTCGAAGGTCCCCTTTTATATATTTCAAAAATATGGTGTATATTACAAAAATTGGGGCTAAAACCCTCAAAACACATATACAACCGATATACATACCCCACAACATCTACACCTATGGAACCGGATGTGTGTCATGATAGAAAACCATGACATTTGCAAGACGTCGGAAGAGTTGTACCCATGCTCTAGGTACACCAACAACCTGTCGCTGCATGGCTTCAGGTAGATCCTCTACCTGAACCATAAGAATCCTCTGTGTCAAATGAGATAGGTTGCCCTGCACATTCTGTAGGACTCTCTCTGCCTCTCCTCTCACCGCCTCATCTCCCCAGTTCCTCCGTCTATGTCGAAGAAATCCCTCTGGCCATCGCGGACCCACATATGCAATCACACAAGTATCTAGTTAATATTTAAAACACCATCCAAAAATATTTTTGTTTCCTTAAATACAAAAATACAAAAAAAATGAAATATGTAAAAAAAATTTACCTATAGCGCCATAAGCGGCCCCTAGTGGAAGCGGCATATCTGGATCTCCTCTAAAATTGATCCCTGCATAGGGATAGTGGTCCAGAGCAATGACTTGTCTCTGCCACTAGAAGAAAAAATCATCGTTGTAGGGTGTCGACACCCTACCTCCCCCTTGTTGTCTCATGACCTCGATCCATCGTGCCATGGCTGGATCACATGGTCCTCTAGGAAGGATCTCCACTCTAGGTCCCAGACCTAGAACCTGCTCAAAAAAGAAGCTGCAAAGTATAGAGGCAAACTTGAAGTTTCGCTTACCCCCCTGCTTGCACTCTGTCAACTGACCTTTCATATTGGTCAGCAATGAGGTACACCAATCATAGACAATGGGTCTAGCACACTCTACTACGTAAAACATAAGTGGTATCGATGCTTGATGAAATGAGGTCGATCCTATGATCCTGGTAAGCATGAGCACAATGATCTTCAAACTGAGGTTACTTATTTCTTGGATGGGGACTTGACTTTCCACCCTGGGAGTCCCTGCTACACAGTGGGCATCGATATACTCCTCGATCTTCATCCCACTACCCACTCCGCGTGACTTGAGGTTCACAACCTCTCCTCGATGTGATAGACCAGTCAAGAATTATATGTCCTCTACTTCGATTCTCAATGGTTGTCCATCAAGGATAAAACTCTCGCTATCAGGATCCCAGTAACCCACCAACATTTCCAACAACCTCACTTGGGCCCTCATTCCTTTGAGAGCCAAAAACTTGTACAAACCACATCTTTTTAGAGATGCTTGAGCCACCGGATCCCAATCCACTGCTGCATATACCTCCTCATGCTCTCACTCTCTCCATTCCAACACCATCCTGCAAAAAACAAATCATTTTTGAGTTAGAAACCCCTCTTTTTTGCTATTTGCATACATATACATGGATTTATTTGCACACAGTCATGGGTAGGGCCTGGTATATGCCCCTGTGGTTCACACAAGGGCGTATACCTAGTCGTACACGTGACCTATACAGAGAAAACCGCGTATAACGAAAATACCAAATTACACCCTCAAAAACTAAAAAATTGGAACCTAATTCAAAAATGTAATCCACTGAATTTGTAGAGGAAGAGATGAAGAGTTACCTGATCCAGACGGTTCATGATTTCGTTGCTTGATTCTCCCACAATCGTCGTTTGAATCCTGGAGGTATTTTGGTCCAAATTGCACTATTTGGGTAAAAATCAAAATGATACAGTAAATTTTTTATTTTATTACTATTTATAAGATATTTTTACCCACTTGATATAGTTTTATGCTATTATTTCACCTAATGGACTAATTCAAGAATGGTTTTAAGCTAGTTTTTGTAGTTTTGACTCAGTTTTCTTGCAGATTTCAACGTCATGGTTGGTCATTCGTCTCCTCGTGCAGGTATTTTCATAACCTAGCATATAGGATAGGTATCTACTCCATCGTGCATTTTTCATTATCCTTCGACTATTGATTTTTACGCCTTAGGTATGAACCCATTTATTGTGACGCATAACCCTCCATCTGTTATAAGTAGCGTCATTAATAAATGGTAGAGACTTACCAAACATGGGAACCCTAGTTAGATCCTCTTTGTCATTTGGTGCCCATGCTGAGTTTTTTCCTTAGGACCGGGAGTCCATTATAATTCAATACATGACTTTATGATGAACCTCATTTATCATTCATGCACGTGCAGCCTTATTCCCCGCGGACTCCCAAAAAATGAGTCTTAGTTAAGCTCTTTTCCGACTTGTCTAAAAACTGAAAAGATCACCGAGTGATTTGTCTCTTTCACACTCGTTAAGATTGGATTTGAAAGGTCATGAGTCTTAGTTAATCTCTTTTCCGACTCGTTATCAAAAATAGAAAAGATTGCCGAGTGAACATGTCTTTTTCACACTCGTAAATTGGATTTGAAAAGACGTCTATTTGGCACAAGTTTATCCCTTTTTCACACCAAGTAGACTAAAAGACATAAAAAATGACATTTTTTGGTGTCAAGTTGTGATTGTATCTCATGCCCTTGCTTGAAATATTGAGCCTTTAGTCGGTTCTCTCTTTGCGTTATAAACCGTTGCCTAAGCAGTTTTGCATCCTCAACCAAGCAGAGGCTTGTTTATATCCTTCGCAATTTGACACCCTATACCCTAGAGGGAACATCACCCTGAGTGTCCATCTCCCGCATGCATTTCCTTGCATTGAGCATAGGTACGTTCCATTGCTGGAACTAGTTTTTGCTTACTTGCGACACTCGTTCCCTCTTCTGCATCATAGCATTCATTTGTTATGAAAAAACAAAAAAAAGATGGGTGGGAAGGGAGTACTATATTATAATTGGCAACAGTCAAGTCGCCTTTGAACAGAGCACAAAGTTATTGAATCCTTGCATCATCATAATTTTTGGTTTAGCATGGCCTTAGGAAGATGATCTCGCTACAGGGTTTTCTCTACTGACTGGTTACTCTTCTAGTCCCTATAGAGAACATTATGGATGCCTCCTACATCTAATAGTCACATAATTTGGTCTATGCTGCCAGAGTCCACCATATGTCTCATGCTCTTGTTCAAAGGAAGTCCATCAACCTGTGTCAGCCACTCCTCATAAATCTTGACGTTGCATGTCAACCATACCCTCAGTTTGTCTTAGAATCACATGATACTATGGTCTTATCATGCACCCTGGCCCTACTTTCATCATTGGTAGGTCACCTTGAACCCAGCAGTCGACATATCATCATTGGTCATTGATTGGGTGGTTTCCCTTATGTTTGACGGTAAGACATCTATTCACACTTTGGGATTCGTGCAGTGTCTTGGATACCATTACCCTTATTGGTGGTTTCCTCACCTTTGTCAGCAGTTTTTCATCATTGGCTGCTATTCAGAGGGTCTTTTTCGTGTACCGCTTGCATTTGGTACACGCGAAAGACGTACAGGTGGTTGATTCATGAACATGTTCTTCGTCTGATCTCCACCAAATCATGAATCTCCTGCTTTGTTCCTCATGTTGACTGATGAGAGATGACTCAATGCTCTCCTTTCAGCGGGTCTCTTTCCATCGACTTCAGCTCATTTATTCTGGATATGGGACCTATAGTTTTATGGGTACCTTGAGGCTTGCAGTCATTAGTGGCAGGCCCTCTCACCATTGAAATATGGGAATACATCAATGTCTCATGATCAATGGATTTCTCAAGTGTTCGACACCGACCCTTTATTCACACTTGTAGAAATGTACTTGGTGCCTTGATGCCTACTTTCACTATTGGTAGGCTATCTCACGTTTGTTAACGATATACCTCAATGATCGGTAATCAAGCAATGTCTCATCGTGTTCGACCTCAACTCCTTTATTCACATGATGTAGACTTGCACCCTTGGCGGATAGTGTAGAAGACTTGAAGACATCACCATGTGTCCATAACTTTCCTGAGTTGTTGCTTCCCTTTCATTGGACTAGTACCTATTTGACTTCAGTGATCATGGGAGATCAAATTATGCTCCATGGTATACAGATATCTTCAGATTGATTTTGAGACTGGTTTCACTGGGCCTTGTTCGTGACTATGACAACTTTTGGCATGTAACCGCATTTGTATCCGTCCTATTTATGGCCATGAACACTTGTTTGGTATATTTTCCACATGGATCTGCATTGTATTCTTGGTAGCCATGTATGCAAAGTCAGTACATAATGTAATGATCAATTGAGTTCATCCAGTTGGTTCTCTACCACTCCACTTTTGGGTTATTTATAATGTATTTAAGCCATCACGGTTACTCCCCTGATCTCACACATTAGGGGGCATATGTTATAGAAATAGTTGCCTCACCATTGCTATCTTGCACAGAGGGCCTTTTTCCATTTCCCTATGCAGACTTGTCATCCCTTTTTGATGAATCCAAAGCTAAAAATATACATTTTTCCACATATACTCTCCCTATCTATTATGCAAGATGCATATATGCTGGCTGCTCCAATACATCCTGTGTACATCGGGATTTGTGCCAGAAAATACAAAAATGAGGTCATGTTTCCATGTCATGACCAGAGATATCTGATCCTTGGCCTTCGATATACAGGAAACGTTCTAACTCAGCCCTTCAGCTGCATTCTGAAGGCTATAAGAGCACAATTTCGAGCTATGGAAAAGAGGAGAAAGCATTCAACTTTGAGAGAAAAGTCACTCTGGAGAAATTACTTCATATTGAGTCTACATCCCTTTGTCCCTCAAGTCTGAACACAGTTTTCAGCCCCTAAGCTCTTTCCCTATTGTTGAGAGGACCTCATTGCCTCTTTCCTATGAGCTTGCCTTTGGTGGAGGATTGAAGTGGTGGAGACCCAATTGGAAGGAATTTGGTTTCTTAGTTTCGAACAGTGCCGACACAGAAGTCTGTAATGTTTTCACTTCAGCTGATTAATTATTAATATAAATACTCCTTTCCCATCCTATTGGTATCTTGCAAATATATGATTATTATCCATGGGCATGTTTGTAATGTTTATTAATGGATTATGCTATCTGATGTGCTAACCCATTTATATTATCAATATGTACTTGCTCTGTTTGTTTGTTGAGAACTTCTTGCAGGTATAAAGCTTTGGGTAAAAGTGCTCAACGGTGGAACATCATCGAACGTTGGATTGAGGTAGGCCTCTTTCTTATATTTCACATTAGTCTATATAGCATATGTTGGAATTGAGTTGATTTCTACAGTCATACTTGTCTGTTGTGTTTTACCCTTGGCCATAGATATTTTTTCCCTCGTAACACGGAGGCTGGATGAAAACTTTCATTGTTGTTGTTTTGACGACAGGCTCCACCCTAGGGGCGTATTCCAATTGCCTCACGGTCCCTGGAGAAGAACCTTCGCCTGTCTCTGGTTCTTTCAGATTTGGTTCTCTTGGCGAGTGTCTGGTGGTTGTCTTTCTCGGCAACATTATTCCTGTAACTTGAGCATATTTTAGAGACTATGTAGAAAACCGGACGAACACATACAAATTATAACCAGCGAATTGACAGACTTGGATACATACGTCTGAAGCTTGTTAAACCTGGTTTTTTGATAATCACGAGGGTTAGTACAGTCTTCGAGTTGCTCATTTCTCTCCTTCGAACGCTTTGGAATTCTCTTCGCGCATAATGAATCTTTTCACAATGGTTCAAGAGATTTCAACACGGAATATCTTACCTTGATGCATCAGCCATTCAATTCGGGTTATGAGTGAAATTTCAACAAATCTTCCACCGAATCTTTAGAGGAGTTAGAAATTAAATTCATTGTGGGTTTATGGCGGAGGCGCGGGTGGTGATGTGGTCTATCAACGATTTCAAAAATGTTGTTTTAATTGGTGCACAAGGTAGAAAATAATGTAGGATAGGGTATTAATTAGTTCCTTAAATGTCCAAAATCTGATTGTATCTAAAGTTGCAAATGTCCCTTCGTGCCGCTCTTTCAATGAGTGGATCGGAGTCAAGATTGTGCTATGAAAATTTTCGTTGATATCCTCCCACAAAAGTTCTGACGCTGATCGATCATGCCATACAGAGATTACGTGGAAAAGCTAACTAGGAGGCGTGACTAGGACCTAGGGGACCCAAAATAACTCGGGATAAAACTAGACCGTACGATCATCTTACGTGATAAATTCGCATGGAATTTGAGACTAGTGGCTTCATTCGCTCGTATTAGTTGGAGTCGAGACTTTCTTTAAGTCATAGGTTTCTAAAACCAAATCCTATCTTTCCAATGCCAAAAAGTGTCGAGGATCGGCGATCGGCGATAAACCTACCCAAGTGCTCTCGAATCAGTTCCCTAAAAAAATCACCGATGCCTAAAATGCATCGGGGATCAACGATTAGGGATAAATTTATTGTGGTCAAAATGTTTGTTATGATCCTTCTAGATTTTCCCCAATCCCGATAAAGTGCGTCGAGCATCGACTATCGGCGATTTCGTTTCATTTTTTTTTATTGTTTGTTCTCCTCGTATTTTACCGATGCCGAAGGGGATTGACTATCTCTTGAAATTTAATGCGAATAACCTACGTAAACTAAAACCGCCTTCTGTCGATGTCAATGAGGATCGACGATTGACGATCGATGACTTTTGCTTTTCGTGTGGTTCCTTTACTTTCTTGAATTCTTTCCGGCGTTGAACCTAGGCACGTTAGGTGCAGGGTTTAGTTGTCGATTCGTAATTTAGGTGTTAAGGTCCTTTAGACATGAGGTTTCATAAAAAAAAACCTAAATAGGTGATAAGATTCATGAAAACAATCAAAGATAATACATTTCCCAAAATTAAGCCAAGTCAGATAGTGCAAAAGACCAAGTGGTACCCAAAAAGTTAAAAAGTTTGATATGGATTTTTAGGGTGTGTTGAGTTCTCAACAAATGGCGACTTACTGGGAAAAAGAAGAATATCTATTCCTACCTCGGGCTCATTTGATGCAAAATCTAGTTAAGAACTTAACTAGTTTTTATTAGAGCCTCTTCTATCCTTGCATTTGAAATTCCATGGTTGGTGAATCCGAGCCTGCCTGTGGGGTTTCAACCTTTATTCCACCTTCATTTTCTGTAACCATGACCCATGCCATCTTTTGACAAGAGTTGAGTAAAGAATTCATTGGCACCATGCCTTTTAGTTATCATCATTCACTTGCTATGGTGTTTCTCCACTATCAGCGAACATCCATAGCCCCGGCGGAGTCACCCCAATGTCACAGACCTTGCTCCACTTCTAGCGAGCATCCATAGCCCCGACGGAGTTATCTGCATACCCTCTCCTACTTTTCACTCAATTGATATAATTGATTTTATTTCAGCAAAATGCCCTGAGCGAGTGGGAGAGGAGGACGTCTATTATTTGCAAAACAAGATGGTTAAGGTGAATTTTTTCTAGCTCTGTCTTGAGGTACATGTAGTCCTTCCCAGCTAACCATCTTTCCCTTCAAGTTTTACCAGACCACTAGGCGCATAATTCATCACTTTTCCAAGGTTGTTTATTTGCACAGGTTATATATAGAACTCCTTCAAAACAATCGGAATTCTCCCAGCGCTTCCTGTGTTGTATGTAAGCATGAGTCAAGAATAGAGTTCGTCATACCACATGAACTAAGGTCAACCAATGCCTTGCGGAAAAAAAACTTCAAAAAGCACAAAAAGTACTATAACAAGAAAAATAAAAATGAAGAACTCCGCAATAAGCCTACCTAAAAACAAAGTATCAAACACACACACTCATTTTCTTTTTTAACAAAAATATTTTTTTAGGGCTTGGCCATTCACCGAGAGGGCGTCAGGTTCCCCCCTTAGATTTTGCAACCGATACGTGCCTACCCAAATTTTCTCGGCTAGCTGAAAAGGTCTGAGCCATAGATTATGAAACTTTGAATGTTTTCCCTTCGGCTCATTCGCTCTGTCCCATTTCAGGACTAAGTCTCCTACTTCACAATTCTTCTCTTTGGCCTTATGCTTATCAAACCATATTTTAACTATCTACTGAAGAGAAATGAACTTTGATTTTTCTTTTTCCCTTAATTCTTCCAGCATGAGGAGGGTATCAATTCTCTATTGAATGACCGATGAGGGTTTTCCTCTAGAATCTTGAGCAAGCTGAAGAGATGGAAGATATGGCCCGTTCAGGAGAATGGCTTCTTGTCCATATACCAGAAAGTATGGGGAATTCCGTATAGCTTCCTTGGGTGTTAATCTATCAGCCCATAAGGAATTATGAAGTGAACTGTGCCAATTCCTTTGGTTGTCTGCAATTGTTTTATTTAATATCCTCACTAGGTTCTTATTGGTTGATTCTACCACTATGTTCCCCCATGGATAGTAGTTTCCAAAGTATCTGATTACAATTCCTTTGTCTAAAGCAAACTCTGTTAATAGGGTGGAAGAAAAGTAAGCGAAACTATAAAAAAACAAGGAAGGAAGGCATACCAAACCTTGTGATCAACTGTTGTTCTATGAATTGGATCACCACCTTTTTGTTCACGTGAGTCAGAGGGATGACCTCTACCCACTTCGTGAAATATTTTGTGGCAATTAGTATGTATCTATGTTGTTTTGAAGAACTCAATGTAATATCTCCTATGATATCTGACCCCCATTGCTCGAATGGCCCGGAGACAGCCACAGGTTGGAGTGGGACAACTGCTCTATTTTCCCTCCCTGTGCTTATTTGACAAGTTTTACAATTTCTAGTGTATGTGTGAGCATCCCTAAACAAAGTAGGCCAATAATAATCGACTCTCAGTATTTTGCGAGTGGTGATATCCCCTGCGAAGTGTCCACCTACAGGACCATCATGGAGCTCCTTAAGAACCTTGTCTATGTCTTGAGGTTCGAGACATCTTAAAAGTACCCCATCATAATTAACGTGGAAGAGAACCAAATTTATGAGGCGATATTGTGTTGATTTTAACCTAAGATCTCTCCTTTCCCTAGGGTTTAGGTTTTCTAGGCAAGTACTATGATGCAGGAGATAAGTTAGTTTCTCATACCAAGACTCCTGCTCTAGGAAGACATATGAAGCTTCACCACACCATAATTCCAATTCATTCTCCCATCCAGGGTCTTCATTTACTTGGTCTTGGGCTTCAGCTACCAGTTTACATAATCCTTGTCCCCTAACCAGTTTAGCAGGTTTTATATCTAGATCAAATTCTTGGACCACTGCCATCCAGTTTCCCCTTCTTTCCCCCATATCATGTTGAGTGAATAGGCATATTGTGGGATGAGGCATAATGAATTTGGTATGGTTCTTTAGGATGTAAGACATGAAGTGTTTCACTGCCTTGTAAACTGCATAAGCTTGTTTGTCTATAGCAGGGTAATTTAGTTCGGCCCCTTGGATATTAGTGCTCATAAATGAGATCGGGGCCTCATTGTTGCCATCATCCTTCTGATTCAATACTGCAGCTAACGATTGGTCGAAGGAAAAAGTGTAGAGGAAGAAATCTTTGCTAAAGTCGGGACTTCGCAACACTAGAGATTGAGATATTAGAGTCTTAATATTGTTGAAAGAACTTTTTCGTTCATCATCCCACTTAAATTCAACATCTTTGCAGATCATTTTTTGTAGGGGTTTGATAGTTTCAGCGAAATCGAGGGTGAACTTTCTCACAAAATTGATTTTCCCAAAGAAGGATTGCATAGCCTTTTTTTGTGGGGTAATGGAAGTTGAGCTATTTCCCTAATCTGTTCTGGGTCTATGTGAATTCCTGCTTGGGATATAATATGACCTAGTAGTTTCCCTTCTTCGACACCAAAGATAGTTTTCTTAGGGTTTAAGGATATATCTTATTTCCTACACCTTTCAAAAATCTAGGTTAAGTGTTGGATGTGGTCTTATCTATTCTTTGAATACACAATCACGTCATCCAAATAGACTACTACACATTTGTTGATTAGTCCCTGGAACGCTACGTCCATAGCCCTTTGGAAGGTTGCCCCTACATTGATTAACCCAAAGGGCATGATTTTATAAGAAAAGGTTCCCCACTTGGTTCAGAAGGTAGTTTTCAAATGGTCTTCCTCTGAAACTAGAACTTGGTTGTAACTTGAAAAATCGTCCAACAAAGAAAAAATCTCAGAACCAGACACAGTCTGCAAGATTTTCTCCATCGATGGAACTGGGTAGTTGTATTTTTTTCATGCACTGTTGAGGATTCTAAAATCCACACACAGACGGATTTCCCCAGAATTTTTCCTGAAAGGAACCAAATTTGGTACCCAAGTAGAGTGTCTAACCTGAAAGATGATTTTAGCATCTAGTAATTTTTTTAACTCCTGACACATGAGGGGTTCCAGAGATGGGTGGTACTTCCAGAGATTCTATTGGAAGGGTTTTACTCTGGGTTTTAACGGGATTGTGTGTTGAATGATACCAGTATCATAACTTTTCAGATCTCGATAGGACCATGCAAAAACATCTTGATATTCTCTGAAAAGTTTGAGATAGGCCTTCCTTTCTTGTTTAGATACTGTCTTGTCGAGATTAATATTCTTAGGGTTCTTCG
>JASDQU010681124.1:30752-47086 GCA_032191745.1 Picea mariana
ACTTGGAAGAAATCACCAAGGAGTGGTCGAGAGACCTCCTCATTTCAGAAAACCCCGTAGAGATCTCTGATATAGATAGTCCATAACCCGCGCATGATACACCTGGACCCAGTAAGACGAAGAAAACTGAAGAGCCTCAAGATATAGACAATACCTCAGTAAATATTGTGTCCATATCACCTGAGCAAGGAGGCAATGGTGAAGAGGTAGGTGGCACAGAGGTTGAATAGAATAAAGGCAAGGATACATTGCCTAGAGATGAAGAGGACCGCTTAAAGAAAAGGAAGAATTCCCCACTGAAGCCTTCATCCAAGAAGAAAGTGAAAGCAACCAGAACCAAGTTCAAGACTTTCCTCACCCCAAATGACTTCGACTTCATTGTAACAACCCTAAATGATGCTTCGTTGGAGATCACACAGAAGCAAGAAGCTAAATAGGAGGAGGTGTTCAATCGAACTAAGGATGAGCTCCAAGGAGTGCATCAAGAATTACAGTCTAGCCATGCAGTCCTCACTGCGCCTCTGACAGCAGGAACACCAGAACTGGGAGATGAGCCAGCTCAACTCCACGGAATCACCGACATAGTCGAAGCTCGCTTTCGACGAGATCAAGAAGAGACAGCGCAAGCCACCCAGGCTTTGGCACAAGTACAGAGTGACCTTGTAGAGAAGCGCAGTACTGCAGAACAGGAAAATATTTCTCTATAAGCGAAGTGGGATAAGGAAAAAGTACAGTTACAATAAAGAAAGGAACAATGCTCGCAGAGCAACTCAAAGTCAAGGAAAGGGTTCACAGATCACTTCGCTCTATGACAGTCATAGAAGTGAAAACTGAAGAATGAGTTCCACAATAGGTGGCACAACTTGAATAAGTAATCTAGTAGCTCCAGCAGTGCATCGCAGATCTGGAACTTCATACTGTGCCCGAGACACCTCAAGATATATGAGACCTAAGGGAAGCAATTTCCTGCAACACAGTTGGCAGATTAAAAGCCCTCGCCTTGGAATGAAAGCAGTTGAGTAACATGAGCTCTTAGACATATGAAAACCTCACGGAGAATCCAGAGTTACAGTCATTAGAGTCGCATCTCAAGGAAGCAAAGCAGCACGCAGATACACTACAGGCGCAGTTGAAGGCCTTATCATATGTCGAAAGAATGAAGAGGTCTCAAGAGCAACGCACTACCCAGAAACATATCCATATGATTCAAATTAAAGTAATGGAAGTCATTGAATGACTTCAACCAGTGCAAGAGAAGGCATGCTAACTATTCACCGAAGTTGAAAGCCAAGGAGCAGAGCTAGAACAGGTTGTCATCACAGCAGAACAACACCTAGAAGGGCCAGTGAATGATGCAGTGATCCAGGAGTTCACTAAGAAAGAGGTCATAGCACTGCAATAGGTCGAAGTAGCTTGAGCCAAGATCGAGGCATTCGAGGCAGAACTGATCAGACCAGAGTGACTCAGGACGAGTCACAGGTGAGTGTTGGGGGCCTGTTGGCCCTTGACCAAGTTTTGGGAGATTCTTGGTCATGTGACCTATTTTGGGACTTCGACAACCTGTCGAAGGAGGAGCACAAGATGGAGCAAAGATCATGGGATCTCGGCCCACTTTTGGGTCCATTTTGGGTTTTTGGGAATATGTAACAGGACTGGGATGTCGGCCCATGGGTTTTACCCATGCTTAGGCCTATTTTGTAATGTATAAATAGATAGCTAGTCAACGTAAAGGGATATCATATGATATATCAGCATCTATGTGATGTATGCTAAGTGAAAGTAAGGTATGTAAGAGCTTTGTGCCTATGTGAGACTTGCAGAAGCTAAGTGCAAGTCGTTGTAAGAAGTTGTAGAAGACTTTGTGTTGTAACGTAAGGAAGAAGGATCTGGAGAGCTGCGCAGATCTTATGTCTTGTGCGCAGTAGGGTTTTTTATGTCTCTGTGCTTGTAACTGATTGAAAACGCTAATAAAGAAGAATATTTGGTGGACATAGCCCCAGGGTGGGGGTGAACCACGTAAATATTGTGTTGTTTTGCTTTGTGCCTTGCCTTGATGCATTGATGTGTTATTTGCTAAGTGCTTTGAGATGATTAGATAGATCTACTTATGCTTAGTGATAATAATGTGAAGAACGTTAGATCTGATATGCATGAATATGCATACTGCTTGATCTACTAGATCTGATCTAGTTTACATATGCTAAGTGCTTGAATACGTTAGATCATTGTGAATGCTGCGAAGTCCTGTTTTATCAGCGAAGTGGATATTGACTGCATATTGAGGAACTAATAGTGTTAAGTTATTTATTAATTATTAGAATCATAGATCTGTGTCCCAGCTAAGGTTGCAGACACCTGAGTCTTGCAACCAACCCTGCCTCTACCTCGGGTGAGACTTCATCTGCTTCGTAGGTGTTGCCAAAAGGGACAACAGTTAGGGTTTTGTTGGTGCGTTGTTATAGCGTTGAACCCTGGGTCTGCCCCTATGCCAACAAAGAGCGTAAGGTATTTAAGGGAATAAATGTTCTTCCTCTTGCTGGGGTGATTTACTTATTTCAGGAGTACTCAATGTGTGTGGGTTGTCTTGAGAATGACTAGCCATGCAAATGCGTTGTTTTGAATCTACAGGCTGTGTGAAATATTATATCAAAAATATTGTCAACCATTCATTCTTCAGGCCCTCCTTATAGCGCCAATTCTGTTGAGGGGTCCTAAATCCCTTTAAATCAAAAGTAGGAACCAAACCCACCACCAAGGCCCAATTAGACTCTACAACATTTAATTGTGGAATGGTTCTCCAAATTTTGCGATCTGGCTAGTTAATCGATGGGCTTTACATAGTGATTTACAGGATATCTTCTTGTGAAAACTCCTCCTTCAGTTTGAACATTCTCTTTTTGTATTTTCTCTTATTGTTGGGTCTAAAAGATAAGTGCTGGTATAAACCAGTCGTGTAATAAGAAAAGGGAAGATTTAACTGTTGAAGAAGGCTGAGCTCGGGATAACCTTCATGCTCAAGCATGTAGAAAAATATTTTCACACCTATGACAAGCCTAGTACTAATACATCAACTTGCTAGTATTTCAATTATTGACTGAGATACAATTATTGAAAGAAAAAAATAAATGCAATAAAATGATGGAAAGAAATTTAGTTTCCTTAGCCCTAATCACTAATCACACATTAACACAACAATTTTTTTTACGTCATTAGAGACAAGAATTATAAAAATATTGAATCAGATAACTTATCAACATATTCAGAAACTCTTACTCATTACAACATCCATTCATGAGATAAAGTCAAAAGTAATTCCTCCTTATGATCCAATCACACACGCCTTTGATGAAAAACATAATCTTGTCTCTGGTCCTAAACATGACTACTCAATTAAGGTAGTTCCGAAATAGTTCTCTACAATTCCAAAAATGAGGGTCTTTGCAAAAACCATTAACCTCTTCTAACAGGTCAATCCTCTTATTTATAACAAATTATTAACTAAAAATAACTATCAAAAGTGCAAGCTAAGTTAAAAAAAACATCACCACATGGCGCTTTCAACTCTCATTCTTCTAAGAGTCATCAAATGGTTTCACTTGAGTGGATGACTCTTCTCATACTCTGACCATTTGATGAAGAGTTCCTTGCATGTGTTGGCATACAGGAATATGTGTTGGTCCATCGGGGTCGAAAGGATCTCCTTTATCTCCACTACTCGTGCCCAATACTTGACTACCTTAAAACTTAACTATTGTAACACTATCAGAGCCTTGATCGGGTGCTCCATGAACTATTGTACTTGACCTGGTGCCATGTTCACCACCTTTCCTATCTCTGTAGTCCATGATGAGTCTTTTTCTACATGTAGTTTGACTATGTCATGTAAGTCGAAAAAGTCGTCGGGTGTGCCAAATTCTGGGAGATCAATGTCTCTCATCGCTTGATTGATCTTGGTCCAACTCCTTTCATAATTGGCCCATTTCTCTTGGATATCTCGTTGAGGTTCTTGGGCCTTCTTCACCCAGTATTCAGCCGACTTCCTTATACGGTCGATGCTGCTATCCCTTAGTACCTGAATGTCGTGCTCTTTGGCGTCTCGTCCCTTTTGAACCACGTTGATGTAATCAATTCTTTCCAACGCTAGGTGGGATTTCTCATACCATATTTCCATGTTCTTTCATGTTGCCAACGCCATAAGGGTGTCTTCTTGGAAATTTTTTATCCCTGTAGTGAAAAGTTACCGCTCACTCGTGAACTTACTGTAGGAATCCTGGAATTCACTTCTCAAGAACACCGTGGCCTCCATGGAGTCCTGATAATATTTCACCAAATTCCGCAAATTATCCAACTCCTTTAGCATAGCGTCCAACTCCTCTTCTTCTTTCCTTGCTCTATATAGGGTGGCATCTATGATTGTCATCCCTGCACCGATAAGATCGGACGTCTTGGCATGCTCTGTGCTAATCAATTTCTCCTCTGTGGTGATGAGGATGGAACTGTCTGAAGTAAGCCTCATCTTCTTAGTGGTTCTCTTCATGATGGATTTCCTCTTTCGGTCGTAGGCGATGGCTTGTATATCGACGACCTCATCCATGGGTTCGGGGATTTGTTTCTCTTCCCAAGTAAGAGTGTTTCCCAAGCTCTCGATAGTGTATATATTTTCAAGACTGGGTTCTTGAACTTCTTATGTATGTCTCAATGGCTCAGCCTTTGGTTGTTGCTCATCGGGTGGTAAAGTGTTGGTCAAAATTGAGGAATCAAGCGCAGGTTTGGTAGAAATTTTGTGCCTCTCCTTCCTTCAGTGTTTGAGCATGTTGCACAAAGAGGCTTAATTGTTTGGATATTATTGATCCCCAATTGAAACTTCTCCCGACGATTGAAACTGTGTATGCCAAAGGCATCCATGCATCTAAAAAATTGGAGAAATCCTTTTCTCCATATAGCCGGCAGATGAGAGCCATCAAATAGTTGTATGGATCCCTCAGGTTGATTGTCTCGTACCATCCACTACTCCAATTGGTGAATTTATTGTCTTCCCTCCACCATGAAGCCATCAATTGGCTGGTGTCATGGAATTCATAGAACTTCACCATGAAGTCTGTGTTGAGTTGCTCCTCTAGGTTCCTGAGCTTATAGTATTTATGGACCTTTATCGGGAGGAAAAATATGACACACCCACCATTCTCATCATTGATAAAAAATCATTGCCCATCCGTGTGGTCGATGAGCCACTTCAGGACCTCTATGCATGGGAAAATGAGGGTTTTGGTCGCCACCATGTGTAAATATGACCGTCAGATGTTGGGGAACACCTAGTCATTGAGCATCCTTACGTCTGGGTCGTTGTGTGGGATATAATCTGGGTATTATTCTCTGCTAATCCTGTTGAAGATATCCCCCCACTGTGGGAGTGCTACCTTGGATCTAGTGCTTGTCTCTATATCGCCAAAGTCTGGAGGCTGGATGAAAACTTTCTTTGTTGTTGTTTTGAATATAGGCTCTGCCCTAGGGGCGTATTCCAATTGCCTCACGGTCCCTGGAGAAGAACCTTCGCCTATATCTAGTTCTTTCAGATTTGGTTCTCTCGGCGAGCGTCTGGTGGTTGGATTTCTCGGCGGCATTGTTCCTGCAACTTGAACAGAGTTTAGAGACTGTGTAGAAAACCGAACAAACACATATAAATTATAACTAGTGAATTGACAAACTTAGATACATACCTATGAAGATTGTTAAAACTGGTTTTTTGATAATCACAAGGGTCAGTACAGTCTTCGAGTTTCTTGTTTTGATCCTTTGTATGCTCTGGAATTATCTTATGCACAGAATGAATTTGTTCACAATAGTTCAAGAGATTTAAACAGGGAAGATCTTACCGTGTCGCATCAGCCATTCAATTCGGGTTATGAGTGAAATTTCAATAAATTTGTTGCTAAATATTTAGATGAGTTAGAACTTAAATTCATCGTGGGTTGACGAAAGAGGTGCAGGTGGTGATTTGGTCTATTGGGGATTTCAAAAATGTTGTTTTAATTGGCGCACGAGGTAGCAACTAATGCAGGATCAAGAATTAATTAGTTCCTTAAATGTCCAAAATCTGATTGTATCTAACGCTGCAAACGTCTCTTCGTGTTTCTCTTTTAGTGGGTGGATCGAGGTTGAGATTGTTCTATGAACATTTTTCGTTGATATCCTCCTACAAAATCTTCGATGCCGATCGATCCTATCGTACAGAGCTTACGTGGAAAAGTTGAATAAGAGGCGTGATTAGGACCTAGGGGACCCAAGATGACTCAGGATAAAACTAGACCATACGATCCTCTTACATGGTAAAGTCGTGTGGCATTCGAGACTAGTGGCTTAATTTTCTTGTATTAGTTGGAGTCAGGAATTTATTTAAGTCATACGTTTCTAAAACCAAATACTAGCTTGTTGATGCCGAAAAGTGTCGAGGATCGGCGATCAACGATAAACCTACCCAAGTGCTCTCGGATCGGCTCCCTCGAAAAAGTCTCGATGCCGAAAACGCATTGGGGATAGGTGAACGGGGATAAATTTATGGTTTTCAAAATGTTTGTTATGATCCTTCTGCATTTTCCTCGATCCTGATAAAGTGTGTCGGGAATAGTCTATCAATGGTTTCATTTCGTCTTTTGTTATCATTTGTCCTCCTCGTATTTTACCGATGCCGAAGGGGATCGACTATCTCTTGAACTTTTATGCGAATAACCTACATAAACCTAAACTGCCTTTTTTCGATGCCGATGAGGATCGATGATCGAAGATTGTTGTTTTTTTTGTGGTTCCTTTACTTTCTTGAATTATTTCTGGCGTCGAACCTGGGCGTGTTAGATGCAGAGTTTAGTTGTTGATTCGTAATTCAGGTGTTAAGGTCCTTTAGACATGAGGTTTCATAAAAAAAAACTTGAATAGGTGATAAGAGTCATGAAAACAATCAAATATAAGACATTTCCCAAAATGAAGTCAAGTCAGATAGTGCAGAAGACCAAGTGGTACCCAAAAAGTGAAAAAAATTGATAAGGCTTTTTAGGGTGTGTTGAGTGCTCAACACATTGCAGAGGGAAATGGGATGAAACTTCTTTGGATGGGTTACCCTCTCTTCCTTTGGTATTAGTGTGAGGAAAGTGGAATTAAAGGCCAAGAGGACTTGTCCAGATTTTTAGGATTCCACTACTAGTTTCCAGACTTATTCCTAGATCAATGGCCAACAATAGTGAAAAAAATATGTTATAAATCCATCTAGCCCCGAAGCTTTCCCTAGAGGCATTTATTTAACCACTTGATCAAATTATTCTTGAGTGATTGGCCGCATCGATGTTTCATTTTGTTCATTTGTGATGAGGGAAAGGATGTGCCTGGTTATTTTTCTTATATCCAGTGCTATGTCCCTTATGGGTTCCAAGAGGAGGTCTTTGTAGTAATTTACCAATTCAACTTCTATGCTCGCATGATCCAGAATGGGGTTTCCCTGGGAATCTTCTAATTGGGTGATTCTATTGATGTAGCACCTATGCACCATGGATTGATGGAAGAACTTGGTGTTCCTTTCTCCATCCTTGAGCCATTGTACTCTGGATTTTTGTCTTCATAATATCTTCTTTTTTTTTTACACTCCTCTAGATATTCCTGTAGTTTTTCTTCCTCTCTTGCAAAATCAATCGTCCATCCCTGTGGAATAAATACATGTTGCAGGTCCTCTAGGTGTTGCTCGATATCCTATTTTTTCTAGAAGATGTTACCAAATACATTCTTGTTCTAGTTATTTAGATGCAGTTTGAAGCTCTTCAACCTTTGCTGCAACTTATACATGCATGTGCCATGGTCTATCTCATTTTTCCTCCACCAAGTCGTGGAAAGTTCCTGAAAATCTAGGTGGGTGAGCTAGAACTTTTCAAAACGAAATGGTTTAAGATTGGTTGTTGCTCCTGTGTCTAACCAAAGAGAAATTGGCCAGTGATTTGAACTCAATTTTGGGAGAATGTTGGCTTCTAACACCTGATCCTCCAACATTATTTATTTGGAGATGAGGAAGTGGTTTAATTTTCTTGCGACATGCTGGGGTCCAGATCCCCGGTTGGACGAAGTAAATATTCCATTCCTAGTTTCTATGTCTATAAGTTTTAGCTGGTCTATTAGTGATCTAAACTTACCACTATCATGTTCCAATCTCTTTGTGTCTATGGTCTTCTCCTCCAACATAAGAATGATGTTGAAGTCACCCCCACTATCCAGCACGCAGATCTCAACAACGTACTTACTGTGGATATCCTGTGTAGAAAAAGATCTGTGTTTTGGGCACTTCGTGGTCCATAGGCATTTGTAATCATGCCATCTTTGTTGGCTCCTAAGGCAAGGAAGTAGACTATGAGCATGCCAACCATGGAAACAGGTTGATCTATTGTGACTATGGCAGGGTTCCATAGAATTTCTAGGCCCCCTGTAGCGCCATTTGAGTCTGTGTGAATGGAGTTGCAATTCCTCCAGCATCACTGAAATATTTCCTCTGCTACGTCCCCAACACATTTCATTTTCTGTAAAAGGAGAATGTTTGAATTCTCTGCATCAAAATTGTCTCGTTTGGACCGTCCATTGAGTCCTCTAATGTTCCAAGTGATGATTTTCATCATGATGAGTTGGGTGGTGGGGAAAATTACCCTTCCGTGAGACGGTGGATCTATCTTGAGTTAATCATATAGTTTCCTACCTCTTTGATTAGTTGGTGTGATGATTTCCAACCTCCGTGTTTTCTTTCTCATGAGGTGCGCCTAGGATTTGGTGTTGGATATGGGGATATTCCTAGTTGCGAAGTGGCTCCTGCAGTGGAATCAATGAATACTTTATGCACCTTTCTTAGTTGTTCTACTGGCATGGTTTGCAGATCCTTTTTATTGAAGGCTTCCTCAATCTTCTCCAGGTCAATTTCTTCCAGATCCTGATCATCCAACTACATGAGGGTGTCCCCACCGTCCTCTGGTTTATCCCCATTCTATTGAATTAGAGGATCTATTCCTTGGTTCTTTTATGTGGCTAGTTCAAGTTGTATCTTGGATTTTCCCTTATCCTTGTCCTAGTTGTTTTTTTTATGTGGATTTTCCACCTCCTCTTCTTCTGGGAGATGATTTAAGATATCAAAAGAGTTGTTGATGGGGATCTTCTGGTTACTCTCTTGATTATGCTTCCTGGGGGATTTTTTTTCCTACCTGTGACCGTTGTGTAGCCATCCTTTTGATTTTCGTCCCTTGCTCATGTATTTTGAGTGTTTAGAGGGAATTCGCGTAAGAGGTGACCATGATCATGCCATTTCCTGCAGCGGAAGGGGATGTGTTCATAATCAATGGTCTGGTTCCAGTCCTCATCCTGGTATTCTATAGTTACTGATCCTAGTAAGGCCTTAGATATATCCATGTAGACACAGATGTGGGCATAGGAGGTGTATTTCCTTTGTTTAGTCATGTATGAGGCTTTTACATACCTTCCCACTATGTTTCCTATGCCCATGAGAATTTCTTCAAGCTAGAATTCATGGGGTAGGGAGTAGATTCGGATCCAGACTGGTGCCATGGTAAAATCATCTTTCTCTAGGATGAAGTGATTCATCCATAATCTGAGGAAGAGCTCTGCAGAGTTGTATAAATAGTGTTCATTGTCAAAGATTTGGTCCTTGTCCTCCAGGCTATAGAGGATAATCATGAAAAAACCCTTGGAGATGAGTTGGACTTCATAGTCCCCCTTTGGGTTCCACAAAGATTTGATACATCGCATGAGGTCCCTTTATAAAGGACAGATACCCAAAACTTTCCTGATTAGGGCATGCTCTTTCATGAACTGGGTGTGTTCCCTGACCCAGGTCAAGTTGATAGTATATCTGGGTTGTTTATCAGATTGGGGGATGAATTTTCCCAGTTCCCATCCTCAAGACACCTTTGGATGAGACATACTCATCTCTACCTCCATATCTTTACTGAAAACTTGTTCTTTGGTGAGGAATTGTTCCCTCAAATGGGGCGGCGGCTTGAATTTAGACCGCTTGGCTCTTGTCCCCTCTCTATCATTCACTGGGACATTTCCGTATGAGGGGGGTTGCACCCCTCCCCCTGGGTTCATTGCCAGCGATCAAGTGATTTGATTGTGTGGTAGTATTTTATCCAAGGTGGGACATCTCCATCTATAGAAGTTTGATCTTAGCTGCATGCGGAGTAGAGGCCGGGATTTTCTGTCGAAATTCAATGATTTCCGACGGATGTTGACTATTGACCATTACTGTAATAAATGTGAGGAGCGGTTGACTAAGTCCAGGTTAAAGGGAAATAGTATGATGATATTTTGTGGGAGTCAAATATCCGATGCCTTATCCATTGTCATCGGATATCCAATGACGTCGGGGCCAATTCGAAAAAAACACAACAAAATTACAATTTCTAAAGATAAAATCCGACGACAATGCAATTTTTTTGGGTGGCGTTAGAGGGTGTTGTCGGATTTTGGATTCAAATGTAGTTGTGTATCTACTTGGATAAATATGTTACTATGTCATAAGAATGTCATGAATATGGATTCAAACAATTAGGTTCCTTCACACACATAGGGGGACTGGGGGATGACCAGAGGATGGTCTAAGAGTGGGAAGAATGAGTAAGGATTAGATGGATTGAGGATGCCAAGAGAAGAGGATACTGACTTAGATGAAGAGATTTGAGTATAATGTTGTGGGAAAAGGTTTAGATATAGTAGGAAAGAGACTGTGGCTGGAAAACAAGAGCAACACAAACAATTCGAGGAAAGTGACCCCTGCACAGTACTTCATATCACGACGTATGAAGAAATGAAAAGGAAAGAAAGATATCCTCAGTATTGTAAAGAAGAAGACGAAATTCCATCTCAGATCGAAATCTGCGTCAAAACCATGAACACATGTGCGTTACTGATAATTGAAGTAGGAACCAAGACTTATTCAAAAGAAATTGTAGTGAGTGGAGGAAGTCATAGAAATAGCCAAAATAGTGGAAGTAGTGCAACGAACCAAAGTCAGTCAACATCACCAAGGTTAAGTACAACACTAAGTACAATGGTAGAGATAGATCATACACTAAGAATCCCTGGGTTTCAGGGAGAGGGTTTGGAGGACCCTGAGCAACACTTGTTTGTATGTGACATGATATGAACTGCAAAGAATGTCCAGGATGAGGCAACGAAGATTGTGTATTTAGTCATGACATTTAGAGGCTGTGCACTGCTATGGTATATGAAGTATCATACAAATACACCTACTGGAGATTCAAGAACTTTGGCAGAGATTGGAAAAGCGTTATTGAAGGAATTTCAGAACCTGAAATCTGAATCAAAATATATTACAACGATGAAAGAGATTAAGCAAGTGCAGAATGAGATAGTGTGGGATTACGACCAGGGATTTAAACATGTGATGGGTTGATTGACCTTTCATATTACTTATGAGCAACATCGAGAATGGTTTATAGCAGGTCTATTGTCACACACTCATTGTCCATTAACATAGTAGAGGGTCACATCGCAGCCATAAGCATTGGAAATTGTGATGAATTTGGAAGCATCTCCTATAGGAGATGGCACATGTATGGCACGTGTATGGTCACAATTGGCTATATTGAGAATTCAATTATCAAAAATAATGAAGGAAAAGGAAAAGCGTGAACAGGTTTTGTGTATAACATGTAAGACAGAAGGCCATTGAAAGGAATAATGTCCAATATTTGCGTAGTATATGGCCACAGGAGCACCAAACCCATTGGCAGGAGGAGTAGGGTATTATGAGATATGTAAGACATAGGGACATCATCCAACTACTTGTCCCTTACTGCAGAAGTACCAGAGTATACCCATGCATTTATTTTTTAATTTTTTCAAATTGGTGGGACACGATGAGAAATACTATCGCACATTTGACTTAATGAGAGAGCACACTTCAAACACGTACAAAATCTAGGAAGAAAATTCCATAGCAGAAGGAGGAGTTCCACAGTACAACATTCCAAGAGGCTTTAATTTGGGTGTATGTGGAGGATTCAACATAGATCGATGACGTGGAGGATTGTTGGAATACTAAGAGGGGTGGTGAATCAATATCAACACTTTTATCACTTTTAACCACAATATAAAATCTTCAATAATGAAAACATATAAACAATTACCATTCAACAGTTTATCATGTATGTTTAGTATATCAGCAGTCAATAATAAAATAATCATAGATAAACATTACACCAAGATTTATGTGGAAACCCACTGAGAGAGAAAACCACGAAATGATTTTCTTATATCTCAGAAGAAATGCATTCATAGGACACACTAAGTTCCCAATTTTCCATCTCCAACTGGAAGGAGGCTCCAACACCCTCAGATCCAACCTAAAGAAAGATCTAACTCCCTAATTTACCAACTACAACTGGAAGGAGGCTCCAACCCCCTATTTACAAGATACAACCTGAAGGAATCTCCAACTCCCTAATTTTCTGGCTCCAACCAGAAGGAGGCTCCAACCCCCTTTCATTGCCCCGTCTAACCGCCCTGAAATATAACTGTAAACAGTCGTGTCACTACCACATCAACCTATCATTGTCCCTATCACTGGACTGATACACATGTTGTTGCTACTGATACCTCTATTGCTTCTACTGATATCTTTGATGTTTCTACTCATATCAATATCTCATCAATACTACAACACACACACCTCATACCAAAATCCACAAAAGAGTTCTTCAAATCAAGTTCTCATAACTCATTGAGACATACATGTTATTGATTTCTTTAGAATATCTCCCTAACATACTCAAGAAGACATACCTTTACCCTGAAGCTGAACTGAGTTCCTGATCCCTGATATTCTTGGATTTTTCCTCACAGGTTTGTGATTGTCTGTAATGTCTGCCCACAGGTATCTGCACTTTTCCTCATGCAGTTCGTAGATGTCCACGCTTTTCCTCCTGAAACCCACAAATATACTCAAGGAATGCTTGTATGAAACTCCTTCTCCATACTCTCAGCTCCAACAAACTCCTTCCTTCGCTAGACTTCTCTGACTCGACTCATTGCCTTAGATCTCCAACCTGTATGCTCATAAGTATTCACAGAAGTGATTTGCAATGGACTCTTCTCTGTGTTATAAAGAGAAATTTCTTAATGAAATGAAACTGTCATGCAACATGTAACTCACATGCAACTTGTTATCTTTTGTTTACTCCCACTTTCCTTTTCCCTGTAATAATTAATTATCCCTCCAATAATTAATTATTCCTACAATAATTAATTATCCCTGCAATAATTAATTATCTTACGTTTACTACCACTTTACTTCAGCATGCAACTTTGTTTAAGAGTTGACATCAATGACAACCAATCTTCCAACATCTAAAATTAGACTCTTCTTTTTTTATAATTGCATGCAATCTTCCAACATCTAAACTTGGACTCTTTTTTTTCAATAATGGCATGCAATAATTAATTATCCCTACAATAATCAAGTATCCATGCAATAATAAATTATCCCTTCTATCATTAATTATCCCTGCAATAATTAATTATCATTGCAATAATTAATTAATCTTTTTTGATAATTAATTAATCCTTGCAATAATTAATTAATCTTTTTTTGTAACAACTTTGACTGGCCAATCTACTTGATGACCTTCTAAAGGCTTCTAGAATATTCTTGAGGGTCCTCCAACTTCACATAGCTATATCTCTTCAACTGTGAGGAACTACGTGGCTTACAATATATCACCGGAAATGGAATGACATGTACTATCCATCTATGATAGTATTACCTACAGTTATATTGACCTTCATGTATTTATTCCTTGATAAACTGTGGGTTCCATGACCATGACCAACCTGTCACTGGATCCTCTCACATGGATCATATACCAAGGGCACCTCTCAACCATATTTCCACCATCACCAACACATGACTCTACCAAGAATGTACCAAATTCACCAACATACCATCACAAGATATGTGCATGTACCATACCATGTACCAAACCTGTACCATGCATCAACCATGCATATCAACACATGTACCATATGATGTGTCAACCAAGCACATCAACCATGTACATAAACGTGTACCACTTCATCAATGAATAACCATATCATGCCATACACCATGTATCATAAGATATTCTAAACAAGTAATACCAATGGGGTACCTCAACCAAGTACCATCATTACCAAGAGATGTATCCTATGCATGTGCTACCATATATCAAGTGTATACCTTAACAATGTGTCAATATCAATGGTAGACCTCTAACATGACAACTAACTGTCCAACGATCTTGCCCACATCTTTGGGGCTTCTAGACTTCTCCAAGGATTGAAATAAATATCTAATATCACTATCCAAGGGTTAACATCAATGACAACCAACTGTCCAAACCAACTGTCCAAAATAGGATTTGGTTGAGGAGGAAGAGGATCGATAATTTGTTATAACTACAATCAATCGGTACATTTAGCGAGATATTTCCCAAACCCTTGCATGACGTGCATTTATTGCAGATCCTTGGATCATGCGACAGAGGATTGTCCTCAACTGATAGAAAAGTGGCAGGAGAGAGGGAACCAAAATCAACATCATCAGAATCAGAACCGGAACCTATAGATGATAGTCATTGAGGAACGTGACGATCAACCCAGAGTAGCAGTTGTTATACGGGGCATAATGAGAATCAAACTAGATGTGACGGAGAAGGGAAATGGAGTTGAAAAATGGATAAGGAAAGCAGTTGATCCCATGCCAACATTCAATATGTAGAAAGAAAAAGAAACCTATTAGTGATGCAGACCCCCAACCCTCAAGCCAAGGTCCGCACAGGATCGTTCTGAATCTTCCCCTTGAGTCTGATTGACTCTTCAGTTCCCCCAAGGGAATCCCACACACACACACACAACGGTGTTTTCCACAGGTCCTTATGAGTTAAGCCTGCGTGCGCAAACACCAGGCACTAACTCCTCCCACCTGACCAATAGATATGATCGGGACATGTTTCCATTTAGAGATTTGGACTTCTTGATTGCGCGAATCTGGATGCAAGGCTCTCGACTCCTCAACCTATGAAACCCCGAAATAGTCAACAAGTTTGAATTTTCCTATGTGCCAAACACGCACTTCTTATCGCCACCTATTTCGGCTTTTCGGGACTTGAGTGAATGAACCACTCCGTTCCCTTTCCCTCACAATTCCCCGAAACCCAAAATTCCAAACCAAAGTCCTGTCACGACTCACGACTTCAGGACTTTCACCCCACTATACCCGACTCCTTGCTATCGAAAATACCGAAATGTCGAATCCTGAAATGATCTGACGGCTCAACAGTCACGATCAACAGTCCACGTTGAATCTTGAACCCAAAGTGATCGATTCATCCAACCCTTATCCACCCTACAAATCCTCTTGATCCTACAGTCCTTGCAATTTCGCAAGTTCTCCACGGAGAATTTCGACCTCTCGTTTCTTCCTCGATGGATTTCACGAAATGAACCAACTCCTTTCCACTGGAACTTAACTTCTATGAAGAAGCTTCGCTCCATCTCCCTTTGAACACTTCAAAGGCACAAACTCTCTTGAGCTTCTTCTTGCAAACTCAAGCCTCGAAAGGATTTATGCGCGCACTCCTTGCGGAACTCTTTCAAATACTTCGAGTATTTGATTCTTCGACTCTGTGCACTCCTTGCAATAGTAGTCCTTCCACCTTCAACTTAGCCAATAACTCCTAAGGCTTCGACTAGCCTGCGCACACTTTGCACGGCTTCTGTGCTCCACCTGCACTTATGTTGGAATAAGAACAACGGTATCCCTCCTGATCTTTCTGAGATAAAACTTAGAACCCTTCATCAACGCACACCTTGCGAACATTTCAATGCACTCCTTACAGAAACTCTCTCTCTCTCTCAGGAAGAGAAACAATTGAAGCTTATTCTTCTTCTCTCTCAAACTTCATACGTTCAACATGAAATCATATACACAACACAGCATTGAAATAAATGCATAACAGAGAAAACAAAGCAACTGTAAACATACTATTCAATGAATGCAAACAGTAGCATCACAACACCATGAAAATTGAGTCAAATCTTCATATATTTACTCAATGTTCCTGTACATGGGTTCTTCTCTACAATTCCCTGCTACAGCTCTCCAGCTTATGATCAAATGTGCTAATGTTACAATGATACAAAGGCGAGGGTGTTTATATCCATTTTCCCTCCTACGCTCCTAAATCTGTCTAATATAATGGACATAAAGTCTAATTAATGAAAGTAGGTAGGTTTGAATA
>JASDQU010681124.1:51348-63531 GCA_032191745.1 Picea mariana
CAATGTTGACAAAAAATAGTACAACATGTCCAACATCCATAGGTAGGTGAACCACCTCACCCCTATAAGTACAAAATCAGTGTCACGACACCATATACAAAATGGGCTCGCAAGCCTATATAAATACCAAAATACATATACAGAGGCACTCATGGCACCTTTAGAGCTCCACCACCTATTCCTCTCTTTGGAGGAGGTACCCCACCAGCTAGGGGTCCCTCGAGCCCTGGAGGCAACCACCCAGTCATCGCCACCCCTGCTACAGTTACTCTGCAGATCAAGGTACACGACTCTGTTGGAAGGCCCACACACTACTCCAAGACTCCCTCATCTTGGATTTGCATCCACATTCCCTCAAGAACTCCCTGTAATACCGCCTCCAATCGACGGCAAAAATCCTCAAACTCTCTGTCAGCCCCCGTCGGAGGGGCATGTGATGGCCCTGCACCAGGATCATCATAACGGCGTCTCCTACCCTCTCTCTCATCATCATTCGGCCTCGCACCAACCCCATCCCGCCTTCGTCTCTCCCCTGCTTGTGGATCTCCCCATGGTGGTCTCATGGGCCCCTGACGAGTCGACACTCTGACCAACTCAATCTCCCTCCCACGAGGTCCCACATCTTCACACACAACAAACAAATGATAGAATCAGCATCCACCCATACATAAAACATATTCTATACTATATAAAAATCAAAACCAACAAATAAATCAACATACCTCTTTGTTCGAACACCTCCCCAGGGGGTATCACCATATTTGGGTCCTCCCGGAAGTCCACCCCACTATATGTGTATCAGAGTATGATCTGTGGCATCTGACGCCACACCTATGCTGCCTCAGTCGTAAATTAATGGCCACCCTCCCCACCCCCATGACGAACCAAAATCATCACCCACCACCTCAGTCGCGGCTCTCGCACACCCGGTGCGTCCAACAAAACTCTCAAGCTCAACATAGGAACCCTCTCCAAAAACCAAGCCACCAAGATCAAACCAAAGGAAAATTCCCCTGAGTCCATAGCTCGACACCTGTTGAGTTGTACCACCATCTTGGCATGTAGCATCAATCCCCAGGAAAAATGCTCACCACTCAGCACCCTCTGCATGATCCTCAGTTGACCACCACTGATCTGCTAAGTAGCGAGAGATCCATAAACCCTCACAATCATCGATGCAATGCAACGATGCACAAGGGCATCCATATCCCCAATCCTCACCACGGAGCCTGACATGAAGTCCTCTCCCGAACAATAGGTCCGGGCTAGGACAACCAACTGTCCATCCCCAGGTAACATGGGCTCAGCTGGTAGCAGGGTTCCCCGAAAAGGGAGCCCCATCAAAAAATACACATCCACTATCGCAAAGAATGTGATATGCTCACCTCACACAATGAAGCACTACAGATGAGGGATCCACATTGAGATCAGGAACTGTAGCAGGTACTCCTATGCCCGCAACAATGAACACTCAAAAAACTTTAGCAACCCACAGGCTGCCAAAGGGCCCCGTACAGCCAGCTCCTCATCTCTCACCACCTCTCCCAGGCGTGCCCAATCCCTCTTCCTCCAGTGGACTGGCATCGTCAACTAGTCACCTACATCCACATATACAGTACTTGATCAGCCATCACAACCCATCAAAACACCAAAATATCCAAAAAAGATAAGTTTTTACACCCCTCAGCTTTGCCTCAAGGGCGCGACTATTTTTCCCACAGGCGCGCACATATGTGCATCTGTTCATCCCACAGTTGCGCACTCATGCACAACTATCAGCGATACAGGGGTGTACGCATGCACCCCTGTCACATACATAGACGTGCCTTCCAGCGCGCATGTTCATTACACAGTTGTGCACACATGCGCAACTGTCTAGAACACGGCCACGCATGATTGCGCAATTGTGCTTTGAATAGGCGCACACCCAATGCACACCTCTTTTCCCCATTTGAGTGCCCTTGTGCACAGATGTCCCAATTATAGTTGCACACCCATGCATGTGGATCATTCGATTGCCCACACACTAGGGGGCCCACCCTCACAAAATCCTCCTGTATGGCCATCCGTACAGCCCTGCCCAAAAAATGAAATCCTAATTACTATGCAAGAGGATATGACCACTAACCTGGCACTCGCTAATCTTAGATCAGCTGAATCAATCTCTCAGAATCTCCAAATCTCCTCTAAAAACCTCTCATCCACTCACTAAGATAGAAGGTACAAATGAGGTGGCATTGTGGGCCCTACAACTATATATAGTCCCTTTTTCCAAACTTCCATGCTCAGTTACAGGAGCTTCGGTCGTCCATTTTTCGATCCATCTTCAGCCACGGGATCAGGATCCCACCCCCTACACAATCACATCCCCCGAGTCACCATCCATCCTCGGCCCTGGAGGGTGCATTTTTCTCGCATCCTTCCCAGGTACGTCTGTTTATATTCACAAGTTATTGATTTATTGTTATATGTTCTTTATCTTCAAATATTGTTCACGTCGAGTATTCGATTTTCATGTGTGTAGGTACTTGGTCATCATACATCAGTGCTACCCCTTCAAGTATATCATCAACACTAGCATGTAATCATTCCCTTTGTATATCAATTGCATCTCCCAGTCACACCCTTCGATCTTTGCCTCTAGGTTCCCCCCATCCGGCTCTGCAGTACTCACACCTCCACTGCCTTTTCAGTATTGTCAACCGGTAGCACTCTCTCCCACATGATTTTTCCCAATTATAGTCCCCTCTATCACTTTGAAACTCATGCTGTTTTCACCCCCTAGGGCTGGGAGTCCCAATAGTCTTCGCATTCCCGAGAATCAACCGCATGCTCCTTCTCCTCATTTTGCTAACTTCCCCACAATGGACTCATGGGTAATCTCATTATGGTTTCCATTTAACTATCCCTCCACAGTATCATTAACCCTCCATTTCATCCACCCTCAATTTTCCCATATGCGGATTGTCCTTCTTTCATTTCCCTAATACAGAAACCACCTATGGGGCCCCCACCCTCCACCTGTTTTCCAAAAAACTTGCGCCCTCACCGGCCAAGACATCTTGCACTGGGGCACCCATTTATGTATCTTCACAGTTATCCCAACTTATTCTTTATTCCTTTGGTAATTGTACAAAACCTTTGTTTCCCGCATTTACATAGATTTCTATTGTTGTCTTTCGCGACTTTCCTTTTCCGACAAAGAAACCCCTGTCACCCTTGGTTGGGGCATTTTTCACCTCCTACCCTTGTTGACATCATCCATAAATCCCGAGTATCTTGCAGTATATACACCTCTGATCTCTGTGTTTGTCCATCTTGTCACGCCTCCGGCACAATTCACCCAAGTCTAGTCGTCCCCCTGACACTAGATTCAGTTTTACGGTTGTTGCCCCTCATCCTTTACATATATCCCCAACCAAGGGAAGTCTTGAGTCTCACCACTTCTGGACTTCGTCCATGTTCCTCATCAGTTCCTGGTCTTATTTAGTAGATTTCATGAATCCCTTTTGCTTCTTGGAGTCACGTCTCCCTTTCTGTCGACATCAACATAGTTTCCAGACGGGCGACAGTATCTTGAATCTCATTACATTCACAATGAGGAGTCTTGGATGACATGGGAAGAATCATCATTGCTATCTGTTTTCGTTGACCCCCATGACATTTAACTTCAACACTTTCTCATGTTTCCATGGGTCTGACTTCGCGACTATTGCAACTGTTTTTATATTTTCTGAAGACCTCTAAAAATTGTTGGGCCATCAATGCCTGCGACTCCTTGACACTTCTCATAGGTATCATCACCTCTTTTCAGAGTTTTTTCACCATCAGACTTGTCCTCTTCCATTGTCAACTCGCCCCCAAGGGCATTGCAGTCATCTACACCAACACACAGTTTCAGTTATTGTCTTATACATTTTTTGAGTTACATGACACAAGCATGGGGCATGCCCTCCTCGTTTGTACACATTTTTATTTTTCCACACCTTGTGAAGGGTTTGGTTCCTATAGGTTCCCTCTCCCTCCAATGGGTCTCTCTTGCAACTCCCACAGACACTCTTTCTTATAAAAGTACTCTTAGTAGAAGAAACATTGATATATTTCGGCTATATGTATGCTCCTAACCTCATACATCAAGGGACATCTTTTATCATTGAAATTTTGTCCGCAAATGATTACAGGAATCCAGCATCTCCAAAAACCTATTAGTTCATCCATGGCCCAAAAAATGCATTTCCAAAGGGCACAAAACTATACAATTGGTTATAAAATCAGCATGCGCTCAGAATACAAAGGAAGTGTGCGCACATGCGCCAGTCGAAACGCCGAAAAAGTGCACATGCACCCGATGCGCGACTGTGGATGAAAAAATCCGTGCATACCTCAGAATGATGCATTTATGATTTTGGTCAGCCTTCTACCCACTACTGGTTCATCTCCCAAGTCGATTTGACACCCAAATTCGAGCTGAATCCGAGTGGGGGGATGGTCAAAGACCTAAGGGTGCTCTAAAGAGCCCCTTGTTCACACTAAAGACTGGTTGAATAATGCCTCAAAGCTTTGCTATAAAAAGAGGCCATGGGTGCACTATATTTCCAAGAATTCATTTGTATTGTTATACTTCCTATATTCTCTTGGAGGAACCTCTTTCCTTGTTAGAGCATACAAGCATCATTTCATTGAGCTATTCACATCACCTCTTGAGTGAATGAGCTTGGGATTTCTTCACCATTTCCTTCTAGTTTTCTATTTGTAAGAAGAGCTCAAAATTTGGGGGTTCAAGAGCCCTCCCTTGGAGGAAGAGGGGACCCATAAGTCTCCCTTTCTCTTTGGTGTTTTCCCTCTAATACAATCTATCCATTGGTGGAATGAATGGTGTTTATTTTTGTATTCTAGTATCCTTATGCACTCTAGTTTAGTTTCTTTTATTGTTTTTATTTTAGTTGTTTGTTTAGTTCTTATGCTTGATGTTTCTAACTCTTGCATTCACTGTTGTCTTGTCTAGCTAACCCAACTGGACTTGTAAGTGTCCTTCTTTTTTCTCATTTAGGTGACGAAAAGGACACAACACTCATTCTCATCATAAAATTGAAGTATTAAAAACAATACTTTGAAATAATCAAAATGAAAAATATATGGCTCCAATGGCTCCAGAATGTTCAAAAACCCCTAGCTGATCTCTTCATGCACCTGGATTGGCTAAAAATTGAAGAAAATACACTCCTGGGAGTTTACCCCAATAAACTTGCAGTCCTATGTTCTGCAAAATGCACCTATAGACCTATGAACCCAGCTTTGTGTGTTTTCCCATTTAAAAAACTTGGCACTCACACCGTTTCCGACACTTGGGTGATTTTGTCACATCGTTAAGGTGATGGCACCTTTTCCCTAGTGGAGGACTAGGTCGTATGGTCCATGTGGTCGAGCGTCAGGCTAATGGCCTGCACCCGCCGACTAGCCCCCTCCATTACCACACTGCTATTCATATGCGTTGGCCATATGGCCACACCCCCAAGCTCCACGCACCCTCCATACCTTGGCAGTCCCTGGTCTTGAGCCTTTGGTTACGCACCTTGGTCGGTGGGCTAGCCCGACCGACCAGCGCTAACCCCACAAAACCACACCAAACATATTGAGGAATGGGTCACATGGTAACGATCATATGTAATATGTGTCGGGCGAAAAATAGGGCTAAAACCATAACAAATCCGTGCCAACGGTTGAGGTCATATCGGAAGGTTCTATGCCATGCTCTCGGGGCTGGGGCTAGGCCCCAACTCTTAACTCCGCCAAACGAAACACCAGTCACATTCAAATATTACATTGCAACTATGGTTAACAAGAACCAACATGGGCAGGCCGGTAGCCCAGCCCTACCAAAGCTCTTTTTCCCGGACCATAGGTCACGAGTTCGACTCCCGTGGAGTCACAAACAATTTTACCACTGCCAACCAATATGGAGGTTCCACGTGGCAGCCCACGACTGGGCCACGTGGCACCACATCATTTTCCCAAACAATGACACTTGTCAACAAATAATTCGAACACATCTGCACCTTCCCACGTCAGCCTTCCAGTCCAGTCAGCTGCCACGTGTCGTACGGTTGTACGGACCTTGCCACATCATCCCATGCCAACTCAACTATATGGACGTGCCATGTGTCACCCTTGCAGTGGTGCCACATGTCACAAAATGACTCATCCACCTGTCAGCCATCAAACTGCCCAGTTAGCATGCCAACGCACCACTTCCACGTCACCTGTATGGTCATACGGACTGCCCGATTAGCTTCCACATCAACATTGTACGGATTGTATAGTTAGCAAAAATTTTGCCTGTTTGGAAAAATGAACAGAATGCGTTATCTTTCGCATATGATGTCTGTTTGAGCCTGTTCAAGTTGTGTTAGGTTCGTAATGATGAGGCCTACGCACATGTCCATTTTGAAGCGATTATGAGAACTTTGATTTTTAGGCCTTACTGGACCCATTTTGGTTCCTAGATCCATTTTGGATCAATTGATTGAGCCAAACCTGTCACTAATATTGCGCTTTGATGAGATTGAATTGGATAATTTACAAAAATAAAGGTAATTTGTAAATGCTAGGTGTCCTCGATTCTTTCAAATTGGCCATCAAATGCCTCGAAATGTTGGATTTGTGGATTCTGCTCTTGGAAAATTAGGATGCTCTGCCCTGTGGCTGCCATTTTTCTTTGTCATGAACACATCACTCTAATCACATACAATATAGTCAAGAGCATCCATATGAGAAGAATACAAATAAAATGGCTCCAACTCCCTTCTATTTGAAAGAGTGTCCTTAGTGTAGAAGTTTGGAAAAAGAACTTTTAATGGTCTTAAAGTTTCTTCTCCTCCATAAACTTCTCCAGATGACACATAGAGATATGAATCATTTCCAAAACCTAATGCCTGCAGCATTAAGCCCACTTCTTCAGGAGTTAAAGGGAATTTCCCATGTCGATGCTCCCGATCAGGATCTACTTCAGACAATGTTTTCCATCACTTACGGATTGCCCCCAATTCTCTTCTTTCCTTGTCTCCCCCACCATAGTAACACCCTGAGAATTGAAGCATATCATGCTCAAACCTCAAGTGAACTGCAAGGAATCGCCTGCTTTTCCTCCTCATTCTATTGACCAAAATTTGTCCCATATCCAGAATAGGCTTTGTAAATTGCAATGCATGGTAATTCACTCTTCCTTGCAGAACTGGAAGAACTCTAGTTTTATAGAAATGCGGTGTAGATTTTCTGGGCACACGCATTGAATATGGTCTATCAATCTCTTGTTTGACACTTTTAGGAAGCTTCTTGACAATAGTAGCATCCTTCAAAAGTGAATAAATAAACCAATCAACATCAAAAATGTCATTGAAAATGGATGGTGAGCCAAACACGGATATATAGAGATACTTAGAGGCGTTTAAGGGGATCATCTTTGGGAAGAGGGATCATCATTTGTAAAGAGAGATCGTCTTCTGTAAGGGAGTAATATATACTACTATAAGAAGAGATGGAGGTATCAAGAAACTTGTTTGTAACCTTTTTTTAAACTGTTGAGATAAAGGACAGTCGGGAGGGTGGATCTTGAGGGTTAGATCGCAGGCTGAGGAGCCTGGTATGATATAGTCCGCCTCATAGTAGATCTCGACAGGACTAAGAGGAGTTGTAAAGCACGCGACACTGTAGTTTTGGAACTGCCATAATAAAAGAGCTTAGATCCAGATCTTTGTGGACATAGCCCAGGAGGGGGTAAACCATGGTAAAACATGTGTTATGTGATTGGATGCATGTGTTTCATTACTGGTTCTAAGTAGATATTAGTATGCTAAATGAATGATTTGATTATATTCCATGCATAATAGTGAATGTCAGTTTATTGCGTTAATAAGTTAAGTAGAAATATTAGTGCACACTTCCCAGATCCCCACTTAATCCTGGACTGCAAACACTTAAGTATTGCATTCACCCATTAAGACTATCTCGGGTGAGACTACACAGCGCACTTTGTGCGTTGCGTTGCCTTCTGGTTTACCAGGAGGGTCGATAGTTTTAGAGGCTTTGTTGGAATCCTAGAAGACATGAACCCTGGGTCAAGCGTATTGAAGATATAAACTTAGACATATAAATAGTAACCAACAAATGGTTCTATTTCCGTTGGTTGGAATAGTATATGATTGAGTAGATGGTATCTGTTGAAACTTTGTAATATCTATGGAAGGTGGGTCAATAGAATACTTAATCGGACAATGTATCACTAAAAGGGGATGTTGAGACCATAGAATCCCACAAAAGCAGAGATCGAAAGCTGGCTGAAGACAAAGGAGTTGGATTTTGCGCAGAAGGATAACAAAAACCCTAGAGTAACACCGCGCAAATACCTTGAGAAGTATGTGTTCACTGATCTGCATGAAGTCTTTTTCTATGATTTTCCACACTTATTGTAGGAGTGTATATTGAGGTTGAAGGATAACCACGCAACAAACTGGATTCGACAGTTAGAGTGGACCTCATTTCAGATTGAGTAGTTACAGCAGGTGAACAACAAATTCACCCATGCGGTAGATTTTTGGCTCGACAGTATTGTAGCAGGCTTTATAACGGAATTTGCAGTAGATACAGCAAAGTCATACAGCACAGCGCAGCAATAATTTCTACGTGGCCCTCAAGGAAGGTATATTATATCGGTGTATACTTCTATTAAGATACCAATATATAACAAAGGTGTAATGACAATGGAGTCAGACAACTAAACTTCCCTGTGTGCATGGGGGAAGGGGGGAATCACTAACAGAAAGAGGAGAAATGGAAGGAGATGTGGATATAGGGGAGAAGGAGGAAGCCTTGGACCCAATAATGATGGATGATGACCAGATCAAGAGGATCATGGCGACAGCTGGAAAGACGTGCAGTGGAGTACCCTACCAATACAAAGTGAATACCAAGAAGAGAGTCGTAGCCTCGAGGGAAGGCTTGGCAAGTGATGAAGAAGAGGTAGAGGATCTCTGGGTTGTGGAGCATATTGAGGATATCATGTGCATGAAATTGGAGAGGAAGATGAGAGGTCCAAGAGCAGGAAGAGAAGGAAGCAATCCTATCCATATTAATGTCAGTGTGGAACCCATAAACCCATGTGTGACTAATACACCAAAGAGAACACCATCGTTTAGACAACCGAATTTCGAGAGAAGAAAGACAGCAAGAAGTACATCTACACAAGGAACAACAACTGGAGGAGCTAGTTCAGGAAGCACTAGTCAAGTATCTACACCGCGCAGAGGTAGTATTTCAGCATTCAAGATGGAAGGACACGATCCCACCATCAGGTTACCAGAATTCAAAGGAGAAGCGTTGGAGGAAACAAAAAATAATTTGTTTATTTGTGAAAAGATCTAGGAAGAAAAATAGATCACAGACGAATATACTAAACTTGCATAGCTAGCAATTACACTAAGTGATCACGCACTGGATTGGTATATGAGTTTAGCTACAAACAATCCACTAGGGACAACCAGAACGATTGCAAATATCAAAAATTATTGATAAACGAGTTTCAGAAGCCAAGTTCAGAGGATCAATACATGAACGAGATGATTGAAATTAGACAAAAACCATGAGAATCCATATGGGATATTGACCAGAGATTCAAGTGACTGAAAGGAAAATTGAAATATCTCATGACCGATATGCATCATAGGCACCTGTTCATCAATTCATTATTACCACACTTAAAATACCCACTGTGACAACAGAAGTTTCAGACACAGGCAGAGGCTTTGCAGACAACTTTGCAATTGGAAGAAAACCAATATCAATAGATGGATCCATATATCAAACAACTGAAGGAGGATTTGAATAACTTAAGGCTCCAACTAAACCAGAAAAAAAGTAAGGACAAACGAGAAGTTGTTTGGTGTACCACATGCAGAACCAAAGGACACCACAAGAATGAATGTCCAACATTCATGCAGTATATGGAAGCAAGAATGGCAAATCCATTACCAACTAGAGGGCTATGGTGTGAAATTTGTAAGAAACCAGTCCATGATCCATATCATTTTCCAATGATGCGGAAATACCAGACAGTTCCAAAGAGTTCATATTGCAACTTTTGCAAGTCAGTGGGCCACAATGACAAAGATTGTAGAACTTTGAATTTGATGCAAGAAAGGACATCAGATGCATATAGGGTGCAAGCATAAATGATGTTTGGGCAAGCTGCACCATAGTTTAACCAAGTTCCATTCCCATACAACATTGTGCAGCAGCAATATAATACTACGCAACAACCATACAATACCGCACAACCACAGTATAACACAACACAATCTCAGTACAATACGACGCAGTACAATCAGGCACCTCAGTATAACATACTAAGAGGAGATTGAGCTAGATACAGAGGTGGAGGGCAAGCAAGAGGAGGATTTGGAAGATGCAGAGGACCAGTGGTATGTCACAACTATCAACAATTGGGGCATTATGCAAGAGAATTCCCACTTCCACCAGCAACTTGTATGTATTGTCGTGCATCAGATCATGACATGAAAGAATGTCCGACATTACTGGGAAAGAATCGGGAAAAGAGGAATCAAAACAACTAGAATGTGCAATGGATTTCAGCCGAAGCAAGGGATGAAGGATGAAATATCAACATAGTTACCCACGGAGGAGCTAAAACAGGGAATGACGCAGTCCGATAAGAGCCAATACAACACCAGTGGGTGAAGAAGAACGTCAAACCAAGGAAACAGTTCGACGCATAGAACGAGAAAGAGATATTTAAGCAGGCCAGACAAGAATTTCAGAAGGATGACATTGCTTCGACTTCAACTACGCAACAGAATAAACAGGCTCCAGAATACGAGATGCCTCCATCGTTGGATCATACTAAAGAAATGCATCCCCTGGGAAAAGTAAGTACAATCAAAGGCTTTTTGCAATCATGTGTAAAAGTATTGAATGATCCATCATCTGTCAAAATATTGCAAAACATATTAGAAATATGTAGCATAAAGACAAAAGGAAAACTATAACACAAAACAGTCAATCACCTACATACAAGGAGAAGAACAAGTAGAGATTTCAGGTTGAATGCTAACATCAGATATTTCAAAATGGGAGATATCACACTGGATCTAGGATCTGAAGTCAATGTATTACCCAAGAAAACATGGCAATGTATGGGAGATCCCACATTGGGATATTCACCTGTTCAACTAAAACTAGCAAACCAACACAGAGTTCTACCAATTGGTAGACTGAAAGGAGTAACAGTAGACCTGGATGGAGTATGCACTAAAGCAGACTTTGAAGTAATTGAAATAGTGGATGGAACAACACCATATCCAACATTGCTTGGCTTGGACTAGGCATTTGATAAAAAGACCATAATCAATTTAAGGACACAAAAAATGACATTTGAGTCAAAAGAATATAGGGTCATCGCGCCATTAGACCCATCAGAAGGGGAAAGGTTTGTAGAACCCTCTTGCTTAGAATTAGAGGAAATCAACCAGTTGTATAGAAAAACTTGCGCGCAATGAGAATTACGTAAACCCAACAACAGATGGGATACTCAGTTGGCGGAGCATTACTTCATGTGTGATAGACTCAGATACAGGTTTAGAAAACTGGCAACAAAGGCTACATGAAGTTTCCACAAGAAGATGTGCAAGAATAGACCGCGCAGTAAGATGGGTAGGCACGGAGATAAGGGAACCACCCAGTTTCCATGGAGTGAATGATCTAGAAGGATTCTTGGCATAGTACGAAGATGAAGTGTTAGAAAATCATAGACTCTTAGCACTTGATATAGCACTCAAGGCCACACTTGCAAGATGGTGGGGTGCACACAAGAAAACAATCACATATTGGTACCAATGTAAGCGATTATTGTGCATAAGCTTCGGTGCAGAACAGAGAACCAACCAGAAGTAGAAGTATGATGGACAGGGGACACCAGCGAAACATTTGGAGAAGTGCAGAGAACTATGGAAAATGACACCCCCAGAGGAATGGCCTCACCATTTCCTATACACGTTATAAGGCATACCAGCAAACTAGTATACGGACCAGGAATTGCGCAGAGGAAATTCGAGTTGGACAATACTACAACATAATTTTAAAATCACTTTCTCATTCAAGCATGAGAAACCCAAC
>JASDQU010681124.1:72122-87813 GCA_032191745.1 Picea mariana
TAGAATGCACAAGTGTTTCATCCAAGTTTAGCACAAGTGTAATAGGTTGTCTTCATCTAGGTAATAGTCCTGGACAATACGGTGAAACCACTTCTGAGAGATCAGGCAATCTTTTTATAAATAAATATGGATCAAACTCATCCACCTCGTCAGGAATTCAGGAGTCATTTGCATCCTTATCACTATATTCCAAAGACTTATTTCATTGTATTGCAAAGAACAAGCATGCATTATCTGATTTTAAGAGAGTTTCCTCAACATATACAGTTTCATGCCTCTGATCATTTGCTTCATTTCATCTATGAGAGACCATATGATACAACTCTCGGTAACATTAAATGTAGTTCGAGAGCCAATAAATTTATCCTCTTATGAACTTTTTGTGATTTTTATAATATCGTGCACTGTCACAGTTGTGTCTGCAAAAAACCTAGTCATAGATGCATCTCTGAATACCTATGGAGTTGGATAAGCAACTGAACTATGTTTCTCAATTCCATGTTTTCCCTCGACCTTCAACCTTCTTTGAGATGAAGCCACCTGCAATTTTTACCTTGTCTTTTGGAAACTATTCCACCTGGAATAGTTTTTTACAAAATTTGACATATAATAATTATCAACTATAATAGAGTTACCCTATAAAAATTATAGGATCCTAACATAGGCTCCAGCTGGGGATGGAAGCTCCCGAGGAGGTGTCAAGAATCTCATATATCTGAATTCGCAGATCAGTGCCTTGTCCATTGGGTTGTTCCCAACACGAAAACTGCAACCTGTAACTCTTTATCCAAGACTGAAACCCGAAATTGAAAAACACATGCTATAAATATGAACTGAAACTTGAAGCTGAAACTAAAATTCGCACTGAAAACTGCACTAAAACATTGTTGAAGGAGATGCTCACCATGCCGAGCTTATTCACACACTCCTACTCTAATCTGCTGAAAATTACTTCTTAATCAAGTAATGAAGAAATGCCAATGAAGCCAATCTAGTAGATGGCTATTCAACTAAAGGATACATTCAACTTTTCCAGGTAAGTATAGAATTTTTGAAAAAGAGATCTCAGGATTATGCTGAAACTAGTATCTCATATCTAAAAATATTACAAGATTCACCTTTCCCAATGTTTCCAATAAACATAAAAAGGGATCCTGAAAAACACAAATTGTTATGCCTTGTTATGTTTCATCATGCTCAAGATCATTTTCAAATGGAAAAGAATATGTATGTTTATCTCTCCTATCATCCATATAATATATACTTAATCCTTCGTGCAACCTAATAGGACTAAGACTATCTGCTTCATGCACATCATTTTCCTGGTTTTTTGAAATTTCTGAATCTAAAATTTGATTCTCTACATGTGCTTCAAAGGAAATATCAATATGATTCTCAAATGAATCAAGAAAAGCAGATCCCTCTTGACACAAAGATTTTGAAATTGAAATACATGAAGAAGGATTCAATTGACAACCTCAATCTTCTTGTTGATTTAATGACACCTAACATGACTAGGGAACATGTTCATCCAGCTCGGGAGAAGGAATATGAAAATCAAATACAAGATTATTGATTTCTTCATTTTCAGCTAAGGGGGAAACTATGTTTTGAGAGTTTTCTTGAGTGTCATGACAACTACCCCATACTTTCCTTTCCTAGTGAAAAAGGTTTTCATGCAAATCCTTTGTGATCTAATCATCCATGAATACATCATCATCATAAAAGTCTTCCGGGTTTTGAATAAAAATCTCAAAATATTCACAACAGTTTTCTACCAGCAACAATAATGGACAAGATTTCTTAAAATGCTGAAAGAACATTGTGTGAAAATATTTTAAGGAATATATACTAGCATCTGGTAACCTTTCGTACTAGGACCTTTCTTTTCCCTCCAGAGAAGCCATGAACATCTTCATAAGACAATCTTCATGTCATTGAACCTAGAGCTTACGTGCATGCATATGAAACTTGATTAAATGCAAAGCAACATTGTCACCTTTCTCATCTTTGAACATTGGTAAATTGCTTAACCAATCTATAGAAGGCATTTGATTTGGAAACCCAGGAATATGATAATGGTTCATAGGAGCACACCTTGCAGCTATAAAACTCATCTTGAACAATGGAGTCGTCGATGAAACTTTGGAATCTAGATTCTTCGAAGTTAGAGTCGCCAGGTGAATAATACATAGCCTACTTAATGTCTGACTATTGTTCACCATCAGTAGTCAGATCTGGAACTTGATACACTTTTCTGAGGAAGGTTCCCCAATATGGTCACCACTATGTTATCACTCTGTAATTTCTCAAGTTGAGGAAGAAGTTGACACAGGTAACCACAAAACCACTTTGGAGTCTAGGATCTAGCCCTCCTAGACTCAGAGAGGAATCTCTCTATAAGATTTAGCTTTGTTTGCTAGGAATTTTAGGCTAGTTATGATAGTACAGGGTTTGGTTTTTTAAATTATTTGGTTGGAACAACAAGGGAGGGCCATTGGGAAATGGAGTCAAAGAGGCTGACAATAACTGGCTGTGAAGTAGGCAAAGCTCATAGGCAAGATATATGCACCTTTCTTAGACATAAGGTTTGTTGTTGTAGTTGTAGGTCAAATGAGAAGAAAAACCCACTAAAATTAGGCATACAAGATGAATCTAAGAGCAATTTAGAGGGAAGGATGACAAGCAGGCTGAGCACTTATGAAAAAGGGCATCATACAAAATGAATTCGATTCCATCTTATCTCTGCTCAACATTATGAAGATAAACACATTAAAAAGATAAAAATACAAAGAAATAACAATCACATAAGGAAAATAACAGACTAGGAACATGCATCACATGAATCTATGAAGTAATGAACTTCATATTCAGTCCTTGAACAACTTTATTGAACTCCAAACAAAATATGATACAGAAAAAGGGGCCTCCCTGGATACCTCAAGTCCTAACCCCTTCATCATTCCCCCAATAGTTTAAATAAAATTACAATTTAAAACTACCCCTAGTTCATAGGAAACAATAATAAATGAACAATTCTAAACAAAATCGAATCTTCAGAAAAATCATTGCAATATGCCTCGAACGCTGAAGCTGGAATGGAACCCTCCTCCTGAAGATATGGAATTGATGATTTAATGCCTCAAAACTTTGCCTTTGAATCTGGAAATTGATTGTTTTAACTGACATTCTGCCACTTGTCTTGACTGAGCCAAACTTGTCACTAATATTGCGCTTTGATGAGCTTGAATTGGATGATTTACAAAAATAACGGTAATGTGTAAATGCCAGGTGTCCTCGATTCTCTCAAACTGACCATCAAATGCCTTGAAATGATGGATTTGTGGATTATGTTCCTGGAAAATTGGGATGCTTTTTCCCTATGGCTACCATTTTTATTTGTCACGAACACATCACTCTGATCACATACAATATAGTCAAAAGCATCCATACGAGAAGAATACAAAGAAAATGGCTCCAACTCCCTTCTATTTGAAAGAGTGTCCTTAGTGTAGAAGTTTGGAAAAAGGAATTTTAATGGTCTTAATGTTTCTTCTCCTCCATAAACTTCTCCAGATGCCACATAGAGATATGAATCATTGCCAAAACATAATTCCCACAGCATTAAGCCCACTTCTTCAGGAGTTAAAGGGAATTTCCCATGTCGACGCTCCCGATCAGGATCTGCTTCAGACAATGTTTTCCATTGCTTACGGATTGCCCCCAATTCTCTTATTTCCTCGTCTCCCCCACCATAGTAACACCCTGGGAATGAAATCATATCAGGCACAAACCTCAATTGAACTGCAAGGAATCGCCTGCTTTTCCTCCTCATTTTGTTGACCAAAATTTGTCCCATATCCAAAATAGGCTTTGTAAATTGCAATGCATGGTAATTCACTCTTCCTTGCAGAACTGGAAGAACTCTGGTTTTATAGAAATGCGGTGTAGATTTTCTTGGCACACACATTGAATATGGTCTATCAATCTCTTGTTTGACACTTTTAGGAAGCTTCTTGACAATAGTAACATCCTTCAAAAGTGAAGAAATAAACCAACCAACATCAAAAATGTCGTTGAAGTTGCTAGTATCTTTCCAGAATGAGTTTTGGTCCAATTCTGGAACAACCAATGTAGCATTTAAAATCCGAGCTACAACCACTGCATCTGTTATTCCAGTTCTATGTTGATTCAATCCACCACTGGCTGCAATCATCAAATAACCATTGCTATCCATCTCAGGCACAGCAGGTGTGAAATGAGTGCTTGGATCACTACAGTCATAATACAATCCGGAATACTTTGAATCCCAGATATCATTTACCAAACCACCTTCATTCTTCACATGACTTAAATTACTTCAAATTTCTTGAATCTGATATGATGTCTCCTTCCGCAGTGCCAAGGTACTTCGCCGCGATCCGTATCGTTGTGGAAATTGATCGAGATCAAGGAAAGGCCCCATAAAGATCGATAGCAAAGCCAAAATAACCAGCATCGATCCACAGAGGAAGAAAATTGAAGGCATCCTCATATGCAAACGAACTTTTTGTTGATGTTGCTACTGCTACTGCGCCATTGCCAAGTTATCACCGGAAACCCCTTCTTTCGAACTCTCTGTTTAATGAATGGTTAATGTGTGTTTTTATTTTTATTATGTAGGAATTATCCCACATGTATCGGGAAAACTAACTCCTGAGTGTTTATGTCCGTCGATGCTCTCATCCCTCTTTTTTGCGTAGTGCAAGAGCTTGCTCCCGTGTGGGTTCCTTCTCCTACTGACTTAGTGCTTGTACTTTGATGCTAGATTTGGCTTGGTGTTGGGCTTTGATTTGATGCTAGATTTGGTATTTTGTGTATTTTGTTGCTAACCAGTGTTGTATGTTGGTGTTAGGTGCTTGGTTCGATAGTTGTGGCCTTGGAGATTGGTCCTCAGCCCTGTAAGAGGCCCGAGAACCCATTTTGGTTTTAAAGACCAAAAACTGATTATAAAGACAAATTTCGGCTAATAAAACCAACCAAATTTTAATATGAAGAAATTTTGCCCAAGCAAAACCTGAGAGCCAAAAGATTTTATTTTTTTATGGCGCGGTAAGAGTAGAATGTACAAGTGTTTCATCCAAGTTTAGCACAAGTGTAACCGGTTGTCTTCATCTAGGTAATAGTCCTAGACAATAAGGTGAAACCACTTCTGAGAGATTAGGCAAGCTTTTTATAAATAAATATGGATCAAACTCATCCACCTCGTCAGGAATTCGGGAGTCATTTGCATCCTTATCACTATATTCCATAGAATTAGTTCACTGTATTGCAAATAACAAGCATGCACTATCTGAGTTTAAGAGAGTTTCCTCAACATATACAATTTCAAGCCTCTGATCAGTTGCTGCATTTTCATCTATGAGAGACCATATGATACAACTCTCGGTAACATTAAATGTAGTTCAAGAGCCAATAAATTCATCCTCTTATGAACTTTATGTGTTTCTTATAATAGCGTGCACTGTCACAGAGGTGTCTGCGAAAAACCTTGTCATAGATGCATCTTTGAATACCTCTGGAGTTGGATAAGAAGTTTAACTATGTTTCTCAATTCCACATTTTCCCTCAACCTTCGACCTTCTTGGAGATGAAGCCACCTGTGATTTTTACCCTATCTTTTGGAAACTATTCCACCTGGAATAGTTTTTTGCAGCATATGAGATATAATAATTATCAACTATAATAAAGTTACCCTATAAACATTATAGGATCCTAACATAGGCTCCAGCTGGGGATGGAAGCTCCCGAGGAGGTGTCAAGAATCTCAGATCTTTGAATTCGCAGATCAGTGCCTTGTCCATTGGGTTGTTCCCAACACAGAAACTACAACTTGTAACTCTTCATCTGAAACTGAAACTCGAAATTGAAAAACACACATTATAAATCTGAACTGAAACTTGAAGCTGGAACTGAAATTCACGCTGAAAACTGAACTAAAAAATTGTTGAAGGAGATGCTCACCATGCCGAGCTTATTCAGACACTCCTACTTTAATCTGCTGAAAATTACTGCGTAATCAAGTAATGGAGAAATGCCAATGAAGCCAATCCAATAGATGGCTATTCAACTGAAGGATACATTCAACTTTTCTAGGTAAGTATAGAATTTTTTAAAAAGAGACCTCAAGCTTATGCTGAAACTGGTATATCTGATCCAAAAATATTACAAGATTCACCTTTCCCAATGTTTCCAATAAACATAAAAAGGGATCCTGAAAAACATAAATTGTTATGCCTTGTTATGTTTCATCATGCTCAAGATCATTTTCAAATGGAAAATAATTAGTATGTTTATCTCTCCTATCATCCATATCATATATACTTGATCCTTCGTGCAACCTAATAGGACTAAGACTATCTTCTTCATGTACATGATTTCCCTGGTTTTTTGAAACTTTTGAATCTGAAATTTGATTCTCTACATGTGCTTCAAAGGAAATATCAATATGATTCTCAAATGAATCAAGAAAAGCAGATCCCTCTTGACACAAAGATTCTAAAATTGAAATACATGAGGAAGGATTCAATTGGCAACATCGATCTTCTTTTTGATTCAATGACACCTGACATGAGTGAGGAACATGTTCATCCAACTCGGGAGAAGGAATGTGAAAATCAACAAGAAGATTACTGATTTCTTCATTTTCCGCTGAGGGGGAAACTATGTTTTGATAGTTTTCCTGAGTGTCATGACAACTACCCCATACTTTCCTTTCCTGGTGAAAAAGGTTTGCATGCAAAGCCTCTGTGATCTCATCATACATGAATACATCATCATCATAAAAGCCTTCTAGGTTTGGAATAAAAGTCTCAAAATATTGACAGCAATTTTCTACCAGCAACAATAATGGACAAGATTTCTTAAAATGTTGAAAGAACATTGTGTGAAAATATTTTAAGGAATATATACTAGCATCTGGTAACCTTTCCTACCAAGACCTTGATTTTCCCTCTAGAGAAGCCATGAACATCTTCATAAGATAATATTCATGCCATTGAACCTTGAGCTAATAAGATAATAAGTTTCATATGCATGCATATGAAACTTGATTAAATACAAAACAACATTGTCACCTTTCTCATCTTTGAACACTGGCAAATTGCTTAACCAATCTATAGAAGGCATTCGATTTGGAAACCCAGGAATATGAGAACGGTTCATAGGATCATACCTTGTAGCTATAGAACTCATATTGAACAGTGGAGTCATCGATGAAGCTTTGGAATCTAGATTCTTCAAAGTTGGAGCCACCGGGTGAATAATACCCAACCTGCTTAATGTCTGACTATTGTTCACCATCAGTAGTCAGATCTAGAACTTGATACACTTTTCTAAGGAAGGTTCCACAGTATGGTCACCACTATGTTATCACTCTGTAATTTCTCAGGCTGAGGAAGAAGTTGATAGAGGTAACAACAAAACCACTTTGGAGTCCAGGATCTAGCCCTCCTAGACTCAGAGAGGGATCTCTCTATAAGATTTAGCTTTGTTTGTTGAGAATTCTAGGCTAGTTATGATAGTACAGGGTTTGGTTTTTTAAATTATTTGGTTGGAACAGCAAGGGAGGGACATTGGGAAATGGAGTCAAAGAGGCTGACAATAACTCGCTGTGAAGTAGGCAGACCTCATAGGAAAGATAGATGCACCTTTCTTAGACATAGGGTTTGTTGTTGTAGTTGTAGGTCAAATGAGAAGAAAAGCCCACTGTAATTAGGCATACAAGATGAATCTAAGAGCAATTTAGAGGGAAAGGATGAGAAGCATTATGAGCACTTATGAAAAAGAGCATCATACAAAGCGAATTCTATTTCATCTTATCTTTGCTCAACATGTTGAAGATAAACACATTAAAGAGATGAGAATACAAATAAATAACAATCACATAAGGAAAATAACAGACTATGAACATGCATCACATGAATCTATGAGGTAATAAACCTCATATTCAGTCCTTGAACAACTTTATTGAACTCCAAACAAAATCTGATATAGAAATAGGGGCCTCCTTGGACCCCTCAAGACCGAACCCCTTCATCATTCCCCCAATAGTTTAAATAAAATTACAATTTAAAACTGCCCCTAGTTCATAGGAAACAACAATAAATGAATAATTCTAAATAAAATCGAATCTTCAGAAAAATCATTGAAATATGCCTCGAATGCTGAAGCTAGAATGGAACCCTCCTCCTGAAGATTTGGAATTGATGATTTAATGCCTCAAAACTTTGCCTTTTAATATGGAAATTGACTGTTTTAACTGATGTTCTGCCACTTGTCTTGACTGAGCCAAACCTATCACTAATATTGCGCTTTGATGAGCTTGAATTGGATGATTTACAAAAATAAAGGTAATGTGTAAATTCCAGGTGTCCTCAATTCTCTCAAAATGACCATCAAATGCCTCGAAATGCTAGATTTGTGGAGTCTGCTCCTGGAAAATTGGGATGCTCTTCCCTATGGCTTCCATTTTTATTTGTCACGAACACATCACTCTGATCACATACAATATAGTCAAGAGCAGCCATACATGTTTGGAGGGGAGCATACAAGGTTGTACAGATAAGCTCAATTGGCCTACATAATCAGTGATGAAGCAGACCCCACCAATCATCATATCTTTTCCCTTGATATTGAGTTGGGATCCATCTTATTGCAGCTCACTGACTCCCCCGAGCCTCCTCTTGGGATCAGAAAGCCCATTACTCTCTGTGAATATCCTCCTCTGATTGCCTCCGTTTGGAAAATGTTTTTTGATGGAGCCTCTTCTATAGAAGGTGTTGGTGTTGGAGTAGTCTTTGTTTCCACTACTCAGGAAACTATATCTCTACCCTACAAGTTAGAATTTGAAACTACAAATAATGTAGCAGAGTATGAAGCTCTTGTTTTGGGCTTAAGGGATGCAAAAGACATGGGGATCAAGGAAATATCTGTGTTTGGGGACACCGAGTAAATTGTCCAACAGATTAGAAATAATTATCAGGCTAAGAACCTTAGGCTGAGATCATACAGAAACGAGGTGTGGGATCTAATTGACAATTTATTCTTAGCCTTCAACATTTCATTTATTCCAAGAGAGGAAAATACTATGGATGATTCTTTGGCTGTCTCAGCGAGCCACTTCAGGATCCCACTGCCACCTAAGCTCAGGTATGATGTTGAGGTAAGATATAGGCCCTCTGTACCTGATAATATCAAGCATTGGAAGGTGTTTGAGGATGACCTTGAAATCAAAAAATTTCTTGAGTCTGTTGATGAGTTCTCTGCATTACACATTGATCAGGATCATGATTCTGAAGGTGACCCTCATGCTGATGTATTTTTAAATAAAATTGCTAATCACCATATTGTTCACTGCCTAGCAACCACATTCCAAAGGGACTAGTTCCTTTAGAAAGATTGTTCGATGATAACGATGTGGCAGTGAAGTTTAAAGGCCCAACTGAGGATGTTGAGGTAGTTGAGTGCAATATTGGTACAGAGGAGGATCCAAAGTTTGTCAAGTTGTCAAGCAACCTGTCAAGGGAGCAGAAAGCCAAGTATACTGAGCTATTAAAAGAATTTGTTGATGTGTTTGCCTGGAGCTATGAAGACCTCAGAACATACAACACCAGCGTTATTGAGCATAATATTCCACTGAAGGAAGAGGCCAAACCATTTAGGCAAAAATTAAGATAGATAAATCCTATGTTGCTTCCAATTATGGAAAGGGAGGTAAAGAAGTTGTTGGACGCCCAAATCATTGTCCTTTTGAGATATTCCGAATGGGTAGCCAATCTGGTCCCAGTGAGAAAGAAAAATGAAGAAACCAGACTCTGTGTCGATTTCAGGAACCTGAACAGAAGCTTCAAGAAGGACAATTACCCATTGCCAAATATCGAACACATATTGCAGAGGGTAACAGGTGCATCCAGGATTTCCATGATTGATGGTTTTTTGGGCTACAATCAGATCTCTATCCTGCTTGAGGACAGGGAGAAAACAACCTTCACCACTCCTTGGGGCACATTCATGTATGCCAAAATGCCCTTTGGATTGATGAACGCAGGATCAACCTTCCAACGAGCCATGGACATTGCCTTCATTGGAGAAAGGGATGAATTTGTGGTCATCTATCTGGATGACATAACAAATTTTTCTAGATCTAATGAAGAGCATTGTCAACATCTGAGAAAGGTCTTCTCGAAATGATGAAGGTTTGGTCTTTGTCTCAATCCCAAGAAATCATTGTTTGCCATGAAGGAGGAAAAATTGTTGGGGCACATAGTATCAGCAAAGGGGGTCAGTATTGATCCCAACAGGGTAGAAGCAATCCAAACCTTTCCAATCCCGAGATCCAAGAAAGTGGATTGCCAAAATCCTCAAATTTGATCTGGAAATAAAACCCACCAAACTAGTTAAAGGCCAAGGTTTAGCCAAGTTGTTTGTTGAATCTAATTGTAAATCTCTGGGGGTTAACTTCATCAACACTTGCTCAGAAAACCAGTAGGCTAAAGCGTCTGATAAAAGTCCTCAGGACCGCCCTCCATTGGCAGAATGTATGTGGTATAAAGACATTATATATTTTCTGCAAGAATTAAGACCTGCATATGGCATGGGAAAAAGCAAGGCTAGAGATTTAAAGCTCAAGGCAATTAGATATTGCCTTATTGATCAGGTCTTGTATTGGAAAGATCCTCTAGGAGTGATTTTAAGATGTTTAGACCCACAAGAGGCCCAAAAGATTATGTTTGATTTTCATGATGGCCTATGTGGGGGACATCATTTCTAGAGAATCATAACCTACACAATTCTCAGGGCTGGGTACTACTAGCCCACTCTATTCACCGATGTCTGTGCAAAAATCAGGGCTTGTATCAAATGTCATAAATTCTCTGGAATGCAGCAGCTCAAGTCTCTGTCGTTGAAGCCTGTGGTGGCTTCATGACCTTTCCAGTAGTGGGGTCTCGACTTCATTGAGGAAATTCATCCTGCTTCAAGCGGTCAGCACAGGTGGATCTTAACTGCAACATATTACTTCACCAAATGGATAGAAGTTATCCCCACAAGGATTTCTTCTCACAAAGTAATCATTGGTTTTCTAGAGGACATCATAGCAAGGTTTGGTTGCCCGAACAAAATCATCATTGATAATGCGACATCCTTCAAGATGAACCACTGGTCAAGTTTTGTGAGCAGTTCAGAATTGCAATGATCCACTCTATCCCCTATTACCCCCAAAGAAATGGACTGGCAGAGTCCTCTAACAAAAGCCTGATAAAGATTATCAAAAGACTATTAGAGGACAACAAGAAAGCATGGGATTCAAAGCTCAAATTTTCTCTATGGGATGATAGAGTGACAACAAAGTGGTCCTTGGGCATCTCTCATTTCCATCTTGTATATGGGACTAACGCATTTTTTCCTTCTCAGCTTGCCCTGCCTGTGGCGAAATTCTTCCAAGACTGCCACGGAGAGCCTGATGACATGTTCAAGAGAATTCATCAGCTAGTAGAAGTGCAGCAGACTAGAGAGAAGGTGATGGGCAGAGCACGTGATCGACAACAAAGGATCAAGCAGATCTTTGATAGGAAGAGCAGTAAAAAGGATTTACAGCTGGGAGATCTAGTGCTCAAATGGGATGCGCCCAAACAGGACAAGGGAAAGCATGGAAAATTCGAAGCCCTTTGGATCTGTCCTTTGAATATTTCTGAGGTATTGCAAAACAACACTTACAGGTTGCAGAATTTGGAGGGTGATGAATTTTTTGGCGTCCTAGTGAATGGGCACTTCCTGAAAATGTTTTTTGTTTGAAGTTGCAGTCGACACCCCACCATTATAAATACCGTTCCTGTTTTACGTTTATTTTGTTTTAATAGGAAACTCCATAACCCAAAGCAAAGGCATTGGAGCTGCGCGTTCTTGGCAGCTCGCAGGGAGCATGCCATCCCCTATGGAGCCAATGTTAGCACATAAACTTGTCAAAGCCTTGTGAGTTGTGGTTTTTACCTAAGTCTATAATTTTGTCTGTCTTTCCTCCTTTTGCAGACCCGATCGTAATTTTTTTCCTCTCGGCTTGTAGTCTTTCTTCTATTTGCCTCCATCTATTTGATAGACTTGTTTTCTTTGTCGGTTTTCCTGAGAAATATTGACCATAAGATTTTTTGTTTTCCCTAAGGTCGATCACTTCTCTCTTTACCTCTGCCACTGATCCTTTTGTTTTCCCAAGCCCTCAGCCACTCATCCAAGTAATTGTTCACAAGCCACAGTTGTGAGCACCAAGCGCAAAAATTAGAGCGGTCTAATATGGACTCGAGTCAAGCGAGCGAGCAAGATTAGTTTTCAACAGCGGAGATCCATCAGATAGATCAGATCGACAACTATCGGGTGATCGGGATCATACAGTTACACCAAGTTTAGCATTAGATGGAGGTCTGAATTTGCGAGGCCAATCCTAGCCGTTGGTATCGGGAATCACGCATGGCGCAGGATTAGCATTTCGATGACTTGCATAATGGATCAATCAAAGGGCAGAGTCGTGAGGACTCACGAAACCCAAAATTTCAATATGATCTGGACCGTCCGATATAAAGGGACGCATGTCACCCAAGCCGAGCAATCACGATTTCATGATTCGGAGGTCTGAGCATGGAGCATAATGTGATTTCGCGAAACGTGAAATCGCAATGCGCCTGAGAGTTGGGCCCACGATCACAGCCAGCGGTCATATGAAAGCAGGGCTATTAAAAGAGTGAAAGCGCCTATCGAGAAGTGACCGACTAAGGTTGTTCGAGGAAATGATCGCGGCCGTCAGATTCAAAGTAGTTTCGATCGTCGATCTTAAATGGGCCATTTCGCGGGAACGAGCATCGGGATATTTGAAATCAAGGGGAGTGAAAACTCCCGAAATGTGAAATCCTGAGATTTCATATGGATAAGCATGAGGTCATGGCCCGTGGTCACGTGGGGCAAAGGAAAAGGAGTTGCGCAAAATATCAAAGTGCCCAAGTTGGTCATAGAGAAAGATCTGTGTGGTTTCGAGGCGCCAGAATTGCCTCAAAGGAATCGTGAGCTCACTTGGGACATTCATGGGTGTCAGGCCTCGTCCTGATCCCAATGAAAGTAGTTAATGAAAATGGGGAAGGTGGTTGAAACCTCGTTTCACCACATAAATGGAAATCATGGAAAATCTGGCCGTGGAAGGCAGACTGTCAGTCCAAAGTTCCCCTGCGAATGGATTTTCCTACAAAACCCATACTGATCTGATCTTGCGTCTGATAGAAGAATGTAAGTGCAGTGTGACAGAAGAAGATGTAGACACCAAGCCTTGAATGTGATGACCAGAGCACGCTTCTGAAGGGAGCAGGTTTCTTTGAGTATAAATAATCAGTTTTGATATTTTGTTAGGGTTGATGGTTGAGCTAGGCTCCCGTATTGTAAAGTTTTAATGAAGTTCTGGTTCTTCTGGTTATTTATCTGTATTTGAGACTTCTTGTTTAATGATAGTCAACTTCCTTGCTCCCTTTTGTTTCTCCCCGATGTTGAAAGAGTTCATGATTAATTGATTCACATGAATTATTGTGACTGTATTATGATGAATTTTTTATTATAGTGTTTTTATAATTCCTTTCAGTTTCTCTAAGATTTGAATCCAAAAATATTTTGTTTTCAGAGCTTTTCCTCCTTAGGTTGTTGGAAGACATGATGTCCAGAGCAGAGCATTTACATCTTATCCTTGAAGTCTTCCTCCTACTCACTGTTACTACAACCTACTGACTAAAGTTAGATCAAGACCTCATCTACTTATGCATACCAGCCCAGTTTTCTGAGTTAAAGCGATATTATCCTGAGACTGTGTCCATTAGACCACCTTTAAATGTATTCATTGTGACATACAAACTAATGGGTATTGGGCTTACCTCTGCCACAATCCAGAAGTGACTTATGGTGCTAACATGAATCATTTGCTTATCATCCATAATATTATGCAATTGAAAATATTTCTCTATTTGGTTCACCTAGGTGAAGACCTTTGTTCCATCAAACTTCCTTAATTCAACCTTGGAAAGGTTCACTTCTTTTGGAGACCATCCAAGAGTAACTCCATTATTGGAGTTAAATCACTTTGAAAAATTCTTATTATTGGAAATTTGTTCAACCTGAATACTACCCTTATTTCATGAGTCCCTTCAGACACCTTATCGATTTTAGGAAACCTCCCTTTTAAGGCTTCTAAAATCTTATTTTCCATTTGTTCTAACTTTCCATCCATTTTTTGTTCGAAATGTTCCATTATTCTTTTCGTCTCTTTCTTTTTTTCATCCATATTCATTTCTATCTCTGTTTGAGTATTCATCAAATCAACCATTTTCATTGTCCTATCATTCAATTCTTTGATTTGACTGTTCAATTTGGATAACTAGTTTTGTATCTCCTCATTTTCTTCATTAGTCATTGAGGAGCTTCTAGAGGTTTAAGTGGTGAATTGATTTTTGGGGATTTTTTTGGAGCCATGGAAAAAATTCACTGGGTCCTAAGGACAAGGGCGTGTCATGTGTTATATATCTCTGATATACTTGCAAGGTCCAACAATAGTACTCGATCCAATATCTTAGAGCACTAACTAAGGAGGCTCAACCGTGCCCTTCGTCGTACTACCTGACTATCCAAGTACTAGAGAGTGGTGTCCCCGAGTGTTGTTCTTGGTGTACTATAGCAACAAGACAGTTGAATAACTTATCTAAGGCTAGTTTCAGGTATACCTAGGGGAGTTACTATATACCCAAAGGTATGTGAAAGTGATATTCCGTCCATAGGTACTATCTAATGCGATACAACTTGAAGGGGTACCAACAGGGGTTACATGAGTTTCCATCCAGGTGAAACAATTTGTTTCCAACCATGTGAAACTATGTGTATTCCATGTGTGTATTATTCCCCAACCATAGTTTTACCAACTAAACGATATATCATGTGTTATTTAAAGACACTGAAACACACCTTTATTTTTATTTTTTAAATGAGCTTGCTAACCACGGAAAAATCTCTTAAAATCATTAGAAAATAACTTGTGCAAAACCCTAACTTGCATAAGAAACATATCATAAAATATAATGATTCAAAATCTGAATTTTTTTCCAAATGCACTTCATTATGTCAACTCAGGATTCTGAAAATTTTAGAGTCTGAAACTTCACTGAAAACAAAATTTACAGCCAAAATGCCTAGATAATTGATTTTAGGATTAGTCACAAACCTTGTCTTCCATGGACTATATCTCCAAAATTATAAAGAACCATAACCTGAAGTTCTTACCACCTCTACTATGACATGTATCCTCAGTCTCCAAAAACTTTCATTATCTGAAACCTCCCAGAAAAAAATGTTATAGAGAAAATCCAAAGATGGCTTGTTTAAAACTAAATTGAGGATGAGTAAAAAACCATATCTTCCATAGGATATATCTATGAAATTTTAACGACCCAAAACCTGAAATTTTTATCAGATATACTTTGATATGTCTCATACTTAGCCTCCAAATTCTGCTATCTGAAGCATCTCAAAAAAATGTTATAGTGAAAATTCCAAGACAACTTGATTTAAACAGCAAAACCCTAGGATCGGTGCTCTGATACCAAATGTTATGAACCAACGCCTTAAGAATGATAAAAAG
>JASDQU010681125.1:10268-25616 GCA_032191745.1 Picea mariana
TGAACAAAAATGACTATTAAGAACAAATACCCTTTACCAAGGATAAATGATCTGTTCGATCAAGTGGGTGGGGCCAAGATCTTTTCAAAGTTGGATTTACGATCTGGTTATCATCAAATTAGGATAAAAGAAAAGGACATAAACAAAACAACTTTTCGGACAAGATATGGACACTATGAATTTGTAGTCATACCTTTTGGACTCACTAACGGGCCAGCCACGTTTATGTTCCTGATGAACAGTATTTTCAGTCAATACTTAGACAAGTTCGTGGTAGTATTTATTGACGATATTTTGGTCTATTAAAAAATAGAGGAAGAACATGATGAACACTTAAGGATAGCGTTGCAAAAATTGAGAAAACACAAACTGTACACCAAATTTGACAAATGTGACTTTTATCAAAAAGAAATACAATATCTAGGACATGTAATTTCAACAGAAGGCATTTTCGTAGACCAAGAGAAGACAAAAACCATTATGGAATGGCCAATACCTAAGGATGTAGCAATATATCTAGTCATTCATGGGAATCGTTGGATATTACTGTAGGTTTATAGAAGGATTTCCAAGATAGCCTACCCTATCACATCATTACAAAAGAAAGGGACCAAGTTTAACTGGTCACAAAAGTGTCAAGACAGTTTTAACAAACTGAAAGAATTATTGACATCGACGCCCATTTTGAAGGTAGGAGACCCAGATAAAGACTTCACAGTATGTGTTGATGCAATTAAAGAAGGACTAGGTGGTGTCCTAACTCAGGAAGGATACATTATTTGTTATGAGTCTCGAAAAATAAAGGAACATGAGCAAAATTATGTCACTCACGACTTAGAATTGGCAGCGGTAATACACGCATTAAAATTGTGGTGACACTACATAATGGGAAGGAAATTTCTACTATTGATGGATAATAATGGTGTGAAATATCTGTTTAGTCAACCAGAGCTCAATGCAAGGCAAGCCAGATGGTTAGCTTTCTTGAGAGAATTCGAATTCGCACTCAGACATATCAAGGGCAAAGAAAATAAAGTAGCAGACTCTTTAAGCAGAAGAGTCCATGCGTTATTTGAGGTAAATATCAGTAGGGCAGAAAGTGTTTTGGAACATAAGGTAAGGACGACCAACATTAGCGACGAAAATTACACTAAGATGATGGCATAATTACAAAATAGTACCGCAGACTCAGATAAACCAGATCTAAGTATCGACAAGAAGGGATTATTACGATTTAAAAACAGAGTTTACATACTAGATTCAACAGAGTTAAAATTAACAGTTTTGGACGAAGTGCATAAGAAACCATATTCTGGTCATCCAGGTTACCAAAAAATGATAACAACACTTAAAAAACTATTTTACTAGCCTAATATGAAAGGCGAAACAACATAATACTTGGCTAGGTGCTAGGATTGTTAGCAGGTTAAGGCCAAACACCAGCATCCAGCCGGCCTATTACAACCATTACCAGTACCAGAATGGAAATGGGAGACCATATCGCTGGACTTTATAACAGGTTTGCCTAAAACTCAGAAACATAATAATTCTATCATGGTTGTAATCAATAAACTCAGTAAGTCTGCACACTTCATTCCTGTAAAGTCTACTTTTAAATCTATAAACATTGCTGAAATATTCATGAAATAAACTTTTAGACTGCATGGTATTCCTAAAATGGTGATTTTAGATAGAGACCTAAAATTTACATCTACTTTTTGAAATGAATTGTTTGCAGGGCTAAATACTAATTTGAATTTCAGTACGAGTTATCATCCACAAACGGATGGACAGACCGAAAGGACAAACCAAATCATAGAGGATATGCTCTGCATGTATGTAAGAACAAAACCGAACAAGTGGGAAGACTACCTACACTTGGTAGAATTTGGATATAACAATGGGTACCAAACTTTGGCTAAGTTGAGCCCTTTCGAAATACTGTATGGTAGAAAGTGTACAACTCCAATTAGCTGGGATAACCCGATTGACAGACTCATGGTTGGACTAGAGATGCTCCAAGAAATGAAGAACATGGTAAGAAAGGTACAACAGAACTTGAAAGAAGCACAAGACAGACATAAGAGCTATGAAGATCAGAAAAGAAGACACTTGGAATTTCAAGTGGGAGACCATGTTTACTTGAAGGTCAAAGCCTGAAAAAGCTCACTGAAGTTAGGGAACTATGCCAATATGGCACCTAGGTTTTGTGGGCTCTTCGAGATACTAACTCGAATTGGACCCATAGCATATCAACTTGCACTTCCAGCTAATATAAGAATTCATAATGTATTTCATGTTTCGTTGTTGAAAAAGTATATTCATGACCCTACCCATAAGATTGATTGGAACATGGTGCATGTGGAACCCAAAGGTGAGTTCTAGGTGGAACCCTTGCGCATTCTGGACCAGAGAGAAATAGCACTTCGAAACAGAGTTGTCTCTCAGGTAAAGGTGCAATGGAAGCACTTTAGTCCTGAGGAGGCCACTTGGGAGTTGGAGGGAAATTTGTGGAAATATCATGCAATCCTGTTCCAGGAAAGGAACAAACACTGAGGATAGTGTTTTACTGAAGGGGGAAAGGATGTGACATCCCAAAAAATAAAATATTTTTTGAAATTTAAATTTACTGAAAATTTATTCCGTTTTTAGTAAATTTGAATTTGGAAAATTTTGCCATTTATGGAAATTTTAAATTTCGAATTTGATATTTGTAATTAATTATTATGATTGTTGGGTAGAGATCTGATTTAACTCAACTAACTATTTGACTATGACACTTGTATAAAAACAGAATAATTATATTAATTGCAGGAGGACAAATGGAACAACCATGTTAAAATTAGTTGACCATGACTCCATGAATCGGGAACATGTTGGAACTACCTATGGGATGATTATTACAAGTGGTAAATCAGAGATTTGGCCATTGGAAGCCCCTGGAAATCAGGGATTTAGAAATTTGCAAAAATTCCCAAGGGAGGGAAAAAGACCTGGGCAAAATTGGTTAATAAAATATGTGAGGAGGCAAGACGCTGCCAAGTATGCTGGGGAAAAAGATTTTGAGTTCTCTTGCTATTATGAACACTAGGGATTGAGTGTGAGGCAAGAGGAGTTTGTTGGAACGGAAATACATTTGTTGAGGAGGAGATTCCAAGTTTTCCCTCATGGATTCATGATCAGGCTAGGGGGTGAATCGGGCAAGTGTTTTGACTGCCCTGTTCTATGGTTGGGAGGAACGTGGTTGTTCCCTTTGTCTTCCTGCAAGTTGGTTCAGATATGTTTCTATATTCCTCTCTGTCTGAATGATTTTATATATGATGCAATGTATTTGTTAAATCTGAACTGAAATGCTTTCCATTTTCTGTTTAAATGCTCGTATATCTGATGCAGTGTATTCGTTAAATCTGAATTGAAATGATGTTCCATCTCTTTGAATTATTTAGGCACAGTTGTAATGCATCTATTTAATTCGGTATGGATACAATAACCTGGGTGAAATCTGTTCAATGATAATTGGAAGTAAATTATATGGTTAAATTCTGGAATAGTCCCTTTATAAACTAGGTTATTACCATGGAGGTAGTTGTAGGGTAATTACCAGTATTTCGAAATTTCAGTGTATAGAATTTATCTATTGTAAATGGAATTGAACCTGAGAACTTTACATAGGGTATTTATACTTCGGTAAGAAAATCATGCGCCAAGTTATGATAATGATTGGGGTTTGTTTGGGTACTTAATAGTCCAAAAAAAAATAACAACCAAGTACGACAGGAATCACAGTCAATATTTCTTTTACCTATATATATATATATATATATATATATATATATGCCTAAGTATTACAGTGGAAATGGACAGAATTACAAGTATAGAAGTTGTAAGTGATTTCCACCGATATGTCTACCAATTTTTCCTTTTAGAGCTTAATCCCAATAGGGTTCACATACAACTGGAAGACATATAGATATTCAATCTATACACACACACACACACACAGATATATATATATATATATATATATTCTGGTAATAAGTAGGAGTTTACAGAAGTATAATGCTCCGTAATCCTAAGGGTTCGGAGACGTTTATTCTGGACCTTTACTGATAAAATAACTTAGACTTTTGTTTGATGGAATAAACCGTAGAGAACAAAATGGTGTGAAAAAATAGAGGTCAATCAGGTTTCGACAATTACACATGCCGAACACAAAATACAAAGACCACGCTATATGATGAATCACGAAATGTGAAAAGACTGTGGCCTAGTGTTTCGGTTTCAGGGTTCGGGATTTCGGGGTTTACGAACACCCGATGCGCAAACAAAATGAAATAAGGAATGCTGAATCGTGGAATGTGAAAGGATTGTGGCCCAGCGTTTTCGTGGTTTTGGGGTTTGGGATTTCAGAGTTTAATTGAGCAAAGGAATTCCATGTATATGTAACAAGCAAGTCCCGAATGCCGAAATATCAACCTTGCAATTAAAAGCACAATTAAATGTACATAACTGATTACTTTGACAAACTTACACTCCATTCTTCCTTTTCATTTCTTTGTATAGATTCCCTTAGATGATGATAATGATCTAAGAAATGTCAATGTATAAACAAGAATGAAAATGATTGAGTACTCGTATATTTCGGTAATAAGATATGCAAAGCAATAACATCACTAGAGTATCGATGCATGACCAAGATACGCATTTAATAGGATTATATGCATATATTTGTATCTTGCTTGATAACTGTACAACAGATTAATATTCTAGAGCCCCCCTTTTCTTTTGTTGAGATGTGATTCAAAAGATGTGGGCCTTTGGAAATGAATAGATTCCATACAATGCATAAGAACTCAGACTGTAGAGACAACAACTACGGAAAAACAGTAGAGAACAACATTCTAACTAAACCTTAGTAAAATTTCTGGAATTCGTAACGACAAAAGATATGATGGTTGAATTCATTTTTGAGGAGTCATTCAATAACAGACCCTTACTCGACAAGAATTACGGTTCGGTTTTTTTTGCCACCCCAAAAGATTTTACAGCTCTTAAACTATAACCTTGCTTTCCTCTGTCCTGAACCAACACTTACACCTTTTGGCATTTCGAGATTTTGGGACTCCTGCATATTCTTTCCCTTTGGAATTCTGGGTGCCAAAATGCCAAAACCTATTCACGCTAAACCAATTTGGGGTTTCGTATACCAGGATTTTGCGACTTGCGGAGACAAGGGATCTTGCCCTTTGGTTTCTCGGGTGCCAAAACGCCGAAATCCTTTTTCACGCTAAATTGATTCGGGGTTTCGTGTACTGGAATTTCACGACTTGCGGAGACAAGGGATATTTTCCTTTGGTTTCCTGGGTGCCGAAATGCCGAAAACCATTTTTCATGCTAAACTGATTCAGGGTTTTCTTATACTGGGATTTCGCAACTTTTGAAAATGAGGGATCTCACCCTTTGGTTTCCCGGGTGACGAAACACCAACAGGCAACCACGTGTCCCTTCGATGGATGGCTGCGATCTTTTAGCCACGATCAACAGTTGTGATCTTTTCGAGATGATCAATGGTCGCGATCAATCCTGGATTTCTCCTTTCGAGAATTTGGGAGAGTCTTCACTCTCATTTCCCTGGTGTCCAAATCCTCGATGGTCTTGGATCTTTGACATCTTTCCTCCAAATTGGACGGTCCCGATGCTTTTGGGACTTGATGAGTCCTCTTCCTTATGCTGTTACGAGGTTTAAACCTTGCACACCTTTTCTGGATTCGATGACTCTTGCAATTTTGGCACTTCTCCCCGAAGTGTCTCCACCATTCATTCAACTACTCTCCTGTGCGACCTCTTAGAGGTTAAACTCTGTGCATCCAGATCCTTTTTATCTAACAACAGTTGTGCTTCCCCCTCAGCTTTATTTCTTTGAACCTCAAAGGTTCCTTCGACCTAAGTTTAGATGTTTCCTATATACATATGAGTATGTTGGAGTAGTTTGAGAGTTAAGGGAAGTGATAGAATTATGGACAGAATTTATGCACATAAGATTTTTGGTTCGAAGTAAAACTAGACTGGCGTAATAATGTCATTATGGACAGAAATGAGTCTTACTTTTGCTTAAATTCTAATCTTAAACGAAATAGAATTATGTCATAGATTTTTTTTTTTTATGGTGAATTTGAGGTTCATTGCAATTTCCAGTGAAGCATCGTTTAGGGATGCGATGATGATGTCAAAATCATCGGAGGTGAGGACAGTTTGCATCTTGGTCATGGTGGATTTCGATTTCTTCCAGGAAGAAGGTTTCAGAGGGGAAACCTTCCTCTTCTTTAAGGGGTCAACCTTGTCTCTGGGCAGTGTTACTTCACTGGGCTTCTTTTCATCTTCTACTTCGTCATCACCCCCCCCGGTCAAGTGACACTGAAGGATTCTTCCCTAAGGTATTGCTTAAGTTTTGGACCTCCTCAGTCTTCTTCTATTTGCTGGCTCCAGGTGGATTCTGTTCTTTATGAGTGCCCTCTGGGCTATCTAGATCAAATATCACTACGGGGTGGGTGGGGATAAAGAGGTCAGCGAACCATTCCTTAGTGATTTCTTCAAGGTCTTGTTATGTAAGATTATAATATGATTGCATATGCTCTTTATGTTCATCTGTTCGCGTTGTAATGTAGATGAAGTGTCGATCTGAGCTGAACTTCATCAGGGGTCAGAACCTTTATAAGGTGTTCAAAGTCATGCAAGGCTCGGCTTCAATGGATCGCTTTAGCTAGAGTTAGTATGTATGAAACACAACATTCGACTGCCACTGTTTGCTCATATCAGTTGAATACCACAGGGTAGCGAACTTCGCGACAAGCGGTTCAAATGGCTCAATGTCTGGGAAGGTCGCTCCTTTCGGCATCTCCCAAGACTAGCATTCAGCTAAAATGAAATTCATAAACCTGATCCTGTGCTTCTCAACAATCTAGTTCCAACTGGTTAACTAGGTACTTCACCCAGTTCATTTGTAGGCCTTCCGCGCACTTCCCTGCGAGGTCAACGACAAAGCCGGTGACCTGCGTAGGTCGGTTCTTCCTTACTAAATTTCCATCTATTAGTTGACATGCTAGGTGAACTGCACCAATTTGGATGGAAGGTACCTTGTATCCTCTTGTTCCCTTCTCAATGTCGTCATATGTATCCTTGATCTTCTGTGTGAGTGCACGATCTATGGATTTTCCTAGATAAAATTCCTGTAGGTTGGGTCCTTGCATACTCAGTCCTGTGATCCTATGGATCAGTGTTGGTTGAACTATAATGCAACGGTCTAGCCATAAGTAGCTTCCATGGTAACACAACAGTAGTAGCTTGACACTGGCGTTGACTTCCTAGTGTCTTCCGAAGTGTGGGATCTTCATGACATTCAGCAGGGTGGACTGCATGAGGTTCATCGTCCACGAATGGGGGATTATCTTTTAATTCTTCCCCTTAGTTCTGATTAGGCACTTGTATGGGGCGAGCATACCATAGATCTTGCGATCTTCGAGGTTGAAGTTGTTGAACTTCAATGCTGTGATCTTATCCTGCTCTATTTGAATTGTGTGTATCCCCTTCGATAGGTACGCAGTGACCATGGTGTACTCAAATTCTCTTGGTACACTATCATGATTCACCACACCATCCAGAGGTGGGATGTAATCGAGAAATATGGTTGGAATCAGTTTTGCATTTGTGAGGTCGTCTTTATGCTTGGTTCTCTTTTCTATTGATGGCCAGGATGGTCTAGCTCCATGACTAGTCGATGAAGAGGTTTGCACCATTCTCGTCGATGAAGATTGTATACCTGCAGACATCGACATGACTCTTTCAATCATGAGGTCGATAAAAACTTCTTCGACAACTTTCTCTGCAGTGCTGAACTCGTCTAACATACATGCTCGGGGTTGGAAATATTCGGGTTTGAGGAGTAACTTAGACACTACAATGGAAGAGAGGAAAATAGCACAGTGATAAAATCAACAAGTATGTGGGCTCAGATTCACGGTTAGAAAAAGTGTTCTCGGTGCATGGCGCAATAGGATAAATAGATAACTTGGCAACAAATTGCTTGCAACAGTTGAGAAACCTTCATTAACTCTGTGTTGTCCATTATGGCGTGGTCCAACAGTCTGGTGGCGAACCATAAATGCCTTTCTACCTGTTCAGGGTGGTCGACCGAATGGTTATATTGGTCCCAACAGCTATATTGCTTCGCCTTGGTGAAGTGCCATGTGACATTGTTCTGTTATCCCAACGAAGATCCAGTTTTTCAAATTTTCCTTCTGCGAAGTTCCCTCTGGAACCTTCTGTAACTTATCGATCTTAGCTCTCTTCTTACTTATCTTTCTAGCTTTCTTTCCAGTGAGCTTCATATCGGTATGAATTTTTCCATTCTGATTCTTATCTTCTTTTGGCATAGTTACTTCGCGCTATTGAGATTCTTTCCTAAGATTCGAGGGTGATACTTCTTCTTTATCTGGAACAGGTACTTCAATATTTTGTGGGTCGTCTAGTGTTCTTGCAACTTTGATATCCGGGTCTTTGGTGTTAAATAGCGTCGACATGTTCTTCTGTTCTTCAATTAAGTGTGCGATCCTTCTAGTCATGAAATATTTTAACTCTTTTTTCTTTTGCGCTAAAACTTCTTCTTCTTCTTGCCTTCTGGCCTGACTTCTTTCAATACAAGGTTTTCCTAGTAACATGGTAAATGGGGCGTTGTTCTCAATAAATTTAATAATCTCAAAATCTTCCTCTGTTGAAGTTCCATTGGAATTCATAAATATCTCGGTGAACTTTCCACATAGGTTTATTATCTTTCCTCTAAATAAAACTATTCCTCCCAATGAAGGACTCATAGAAGGCTTCCCTAAAAGTTCCCAAGTTCTCTATGTCATGATATTCACCTGTGTTTCCTCATCTAGAACATGGTCAATGTCAAAGTCTCCTATTCTTGCTTCAAGGCATTCTTTTTCTTTGAAGACCTCTAATAAATTGACATGTCGGTGATCATTCAGGGTTTCTTTCATTTGTAGCAATACTTTCTCTGATTCTTTCTGGGGTTCTGCCATAATCATAGTTTCTGGATCTGCCTTAGGGATTTCTTGTTTCATGTTCATTTCTTCAAGCTTAGCAATCATTCTAGGGAAATCCAACACTTCATGGTCCATAGCTTTGCAACAAAGACAACTAGGTCTTCTCCCAGGGCATTCCTTAGCAATATGTCTCGGTTTTCTGCAATTGTAACAGAGGGTTAATCCTCTTTTTCTTTTAAATGATTCCCAGCTCTTTCTATACTGCGCACTAGGGTCATAGTAGCTAACCTGAAAACATTTATTTCTAGGATCCTGCATCCACTGGTTAGTCCAAACATTCTTTCTATGCATAGGTATAACATATCTTTCACTCTTTTTATCAGATATTCTCGTATCAAACCTTCTTTCATCTATTAGTGCCCTAGTTTTCAAGCTAGGACAAAATCTATCAAACATACCTAGATCCATACTTTTGAAACAAAAATTTCCACTTATCTTACTTCTACAGAGCACAAAGCTTTCAGGTCTAGAAGTTTTCACTATTCTTACCTTTGCTAGAGCACAGAGCTTGTAGATCTTACCTCTTTTCTTTAGATCTGACCTCTTTTCTTGGCATAGAGCTTCACAGGTCAAGTATAATGCTGCGCACTAGGGCAAAAGATCTACATACGGATCTTTCACAGTTTTAGGACGAATATTTGCACAAAGCTTCTTCTTCCTTAGTTCCCAACAATCACAATTTCAGGTCCTAGCGACGGAACCATTTTTTGGCACAGGGGTAGACCTAGGGTTCAATGCTGCAACAACACACCAACAAAACCCTAACTACTAGCCCTTTCGGAAACACCTGTGAAGCAGATGAAGTCTCACCCGAGGTAGAGACAGGTGTGGTTGTAGGACTCAGGTGTCTGCAACTTTAGCTAGGACATAGATCTGTGATTGTAATACTTAACATAGCACTTAGCACCGACATTTCATCAATATTTAACCACTATCTACTCCACAGATAAAACAGATCATCGCATCATTCATTTGGATCTGATGTATCTAAGCACTTATCATAGAGAAGTAGGTTAGATCTAACATATTCAGGCACTAACAAATTCATATAAGTCACATCTAACATCCATGTACATCATTAGCACAAAGCATAAACAAATATATCTATCTATATCAAATCGCTTAGCAAGTAAAGACATAAACACATCAACACATTGCACAAAGCAGAGCAAAACAACATATACGTGGTTCACCCCCACCCTGGGGCTACGTCCACCAACTCTTATTCTTTATTATCTCTGTCAAGCTTATTATAGGCACATAGCATCGAAATCCTACTCCACAGAAGACAGGAGATTTGTGCGCACTTTGCCAGATCCTCCTTCTTTGAGTTAGGGTAAAGCACCAAGCCTTCTTACAATTAATTGCACGTAGCTTTGCACGTCTCACATAGTATGCACATAGCACTTACAATACTTCAATCACATAGATCTAGCACTTAGCCATTCGTACCCACTACATTGCTTTAACATCTATTTATATATACAAACTAGGCCTAAACATGGGTAAACCCATGGGTCGACATCCCATACCCATTACATAATCCCAAATCCCAAAAAGGACCCAAAAAGGGGTCGATATCCCATGATCTCTGCTTCATCTTGCGCTCCTCCTTTGATAGGCTATCGAAGTCCCAAAATAGGTCAAACTTGACCAAGGATCTCCCAAAACTTGGTCAAGGGCCAACACTTATATATGCAGCTAATGTGATAATTAATTGTAATAACATAAGAATAATTGTAACTTATAGTTGTATATGTAAAATAACAACATGGTATTAGAGAAGGCCTAAAGGAGACCAAATCACAACTTATAGAGTCTTGGCTAACCTCAACGCACCCTCTCCAAGTTTCAAATTTTAGTTTTGTAGCTGCTGCAGAATTATGGTTTCTGCATAAAACCTAGAGTGACATTTTACCCTTTATTGGAGGACGTTGGAGGATCTAAGGACACCTAGAAAGTCATCCAATAAAGGCGCATCACTTCCCTGGACTAGAATTTGAAAATCCAAAAATTGAAAATTTTGGGTTTCCTCATAAACCCTAGATCTGGACGTTTGGTTGCAACTGTTGCAGTTCCTGTGGAAAACTTCACCTTGGTGTAACAAAAATCTTTGGTAAGGTCTAGATCCATATCTTAAAAGATTAATTGTTGTTTACCTGTTCTGGGAAGGATGACTACTAGTTTTGGGCTTGATGGAAAGCTTGAAGGATCCGATGACTACCAAGCATGGAGGTACATTCTAGAAGAGAATGATCTCGTAATATCTAAATATCTAGAGGGAGAAAGTGATGGTGAACCAAATATTTTAATATCATCCCTTTCAGGAACTGTCACTCATAGAAGTGACACTTGGCTCATTGATAGTGGTGCTTCTAAGAACATGACGGGATACCTGTACTCTCTATCAAATTTGATCAAGAAGGAATCACCTCATAAAGTGAAACTTGGAGATGATTATCAGTATCCTATTGAAGGTGTAGGATAAGATTCCTTCAAGTTGGATTTTGGGAAATTGTTGAAGGTAAAATATGTCTTACTCATACATGGGTTAAGGAATAATCTTCTCTCCATTTCATCTCTAGAAGAGAATGGTTTCAAAATTTCATTTGTCGATGGAGAAGTTTTAATGTGGCCAAAAGGGAAATAATTCAATGATGAAATTGTGATTGGTGTCCAAGAGGGAGGCTTATACAAACTAAAAGGAGACTCAGAAACATCCCTAGTCCACAATATCATAAATCCATGTGAGTTATGGCACAAAATACTTGCTCATCTACACTATAAGGCATTACTGATCATGAGCAAGATGGTGACGGGACTACCTGAGATCCAGGTGGACCATGAAGGCATATGCAAGGGATGTGTAGAAGGAAAGAGCATGAAGAGGCCATTTCAAAGCAGTGAAAGAAAAGCCAAAGGTGTATTGGATATTATACACTCAAACATATGTGGACCTATGTCCACCTCTTCATCCAATGGGTATGTATACTATGCCTCCTTCATTGATGACTTTTCATAAAAAACTTCGATTTACTTCTTGAATACAAAAGGTGAAGTGTTTAGCAAATTTAAGGAATCCAAGACCGTCATAGAAAACCTATATGAAAAGAAGATTAAAGTCTTGAGATCAGACAATGGTGAAGAATTCACATCAGATGAATTCAATGCATTCTGTGGTGAAGCTGGGATTAAGAGGTAGCTCTCTACTCCATACAACCCTCAACAAAATGGTGTGGAAGAAATAAAGAATTGAACCATAATGGAAGCAGTAAAGGCCATTCTTCATGATCAAAACTTACCGAAACATCTATGGGCAGAAGCATCAAGGACTGTAGTGTATGTTTAGAATAGAACATCCCATTGTGTCCATGAAAGTAAGACCCTAGAAGAAATGTTCACATGAAAGAAGCTAGAAGTCAGCCACCTGAGAATATTTGTCTTTCCGGTATATGTATATGTTCCCAAGGACAAGAGATCCAAATTGGACCCTTTAGGAAAGAAGGGAATATTTGTCAGTTACATTGAAACATTGAAAGCATACAGATTCTACATCCCTGGTCACAAACATGTTGATATTAGTAAAGATGTCACTTTCGATGAGGATGCAACATTCAACAATTCAAGGAAGTGTCTTACAGATGAAGACCATAATGAAGAATTGATAGCTCCAAGAGTTGTAGAATCAAGAATTGATATCGGACCTGAAGAACACGATATAGAAGATCATGACATGGCATAGCCACAAATACCCATAGATCCACCTAGAGGAAAGAAGAGGCCATCTTGGGCCCGTGAGAATATACAAGATGCAGAAAAATATGGTGCTCCAGAAGGAACTTATAAATAAAGAAAGAAACCAAACCCTATTCCATTTATGTGGCACTCCTTAGTGATATTATCGATATAGAACCTACATGTTATGAAAAGGATGCAGAAAATAAGGAATGGAAGGGTTCCATGATTGAGGAGTACCAATCCATTTTGAAAAATGTTGTTTGGGATGTGGTTTCAAGACCACGAGAAAAATTAGTTGTGAGCTCAAAACGAATTTACAAACTAAAACATGCAGTAGCTGGTGGTATTAAAAAATACAAAGCAAGGTTTGTAGCACAAGGATTCTCCCAGAAAGAAGGCATTGATTATGAGGAGACTTTTGCTCCTGTAGCATGATACACTTCCATTAGGATTGTACTTGTAATAGCTACAATAAAGAAATGGAAGATACACCAGATGGACGTGAAGACGACCTTCCTGAATGGTGAGATAGAAGAGGAAGTGTATCTGGAGCAACCACAAGGTTTTGAGACACATGATAGGTAATCACATGTGTGTAGGATAAAGAAATCATTGTATGGTTTGAAACAAGCCCCCATGGCTTGGTATGGGAGAATGGATAACTTCTTGATGAGTTTGGGCTTTACCAAAAGTAAAGAAGATCCCAACCTATACTACAAGGTTGAGGATGGAAGTCTAGTAATACTATTACTAGACATAGATGACTTGTTTCTGACAAGAGAAGAGAATCCCATCGCTGAGAACAAGAGGAAGCTTGTTGCATAATTCAAGATGAAAGATCTAGGGATAATGCACTAATTCCTAGGTCTAGAGGTACGGAAAAGACAAAATGAGATTTTCCTAAACCAAGGAAAATATACAGTAGAGATTCTGAAGATGTTCGATATGATGAATTGCAAGGCCATGCCTACGCCTATGATGACAAATCTGAAGTCGCTAAGTGATACATCCTCATAAATAGTAGATATCACCATGTATAGATAGATGATCAAATCACTGATGTATTTAAAAAACACAAGACCAGAGATATGTTTTGTGGTGAAAACCTTGAGTCAGTATATGGTTGAGCCGAGACATGTTCACCTAATTGTGGAAAAACACATATTGATGTACCTTAAGGGTACAATTGATTATGGTATTAGATATACCTTAGATAAGGAGATAAGCCTACATAGCTATTCCAATTCAGATTGGGTCGATAGTGTAGCAGATCGAAAAATTACATTCAGATGTTGCTTTAGTCTAGGATCAACTGTGATTGCATGGTTCAACATAAAACAAACCCGTGTGGCACTCAGTACAACTGAAGAAGAATATATTGCAACATGCTTAGCCAATAAATAAGAAGCATGGCTCAAAAATTTGTTGGAAGGATTATTTGATCTCAAATTAGAGACAACTTCCATTTCTTGTGAAAACTAGAGTTGTATGAAGTTGTTAGAGAACCATGTGTTTCGTGACAAATCAAAACACATTGAGATCAAATACCACTATGCCCAGAACATGGTATAGAAGGGAGCAGTAAGACTCCAATATATTGTCACCAATGAACATGTATCATATGTGTTGACCAAGCCCCTGTCCAGAGTTAAGTTCGAGTATTTCAGAGACAAGATTGGAGTGATCCATAAATACTTCTCCAATAGTGAGAAGTCATTATTTTCTACAGTAGTGAGATGTGATCCCTAGTAGAGGGAAGTGATGTGATTCCCAGTAGAGGTAGATGATGTGATCCCCAGTAGAGGGAGATGATGTGATCCCTAATAGAGGGAAATGATGCAATCCCTAGTAGAGGGAGATGATGTGATCCCTAGTATAGGGAGATGATGTGATCCCTACTAGAGGGAGGTGATGTGATCTTCAGTAGAGGGAGGTGATGAGCTACCCCAGTGCAGGTTGGTAATCCCAATGGAGGCTGGTATGCTACCCCGACGTAGGCTGGTACGCTACCCCAACGCAGGCCGATACGCTACCCCAACGCAGGTCGGTAACTCCAACGCAGGCTGGTACACTACCCTAATGCAGGATTGTAACCCCAACACATGATAATACGCTACCCCAACACAGGTTGGTAACCCCAACGCAGGTTGGTACGCTACCCCAACACATGTTGGTACGCTACCCCAACACAGATTGGTAACCCCAATGTGGGATGGTATGCTACCCCAACGTAGGTTGGTAAACCCAATGCAGGCTGGTATGGTACCCCAGAGCAGGTTGGTAACCCCAACGTTGTAATGACCCTTGATTATTAAGTATAATTAATTTAATAATATAATCCTAAAAGATTAGCTAAACTGTATTTATGTCTTAAAATAACATTTCTAATTGATTATTATTAAATAGTTGTTCATGATGGTTAATGATTGACTTAATTATTAATTAATTAATTAAGTATTAAATTAATGGTGAATAATAAAATATACTACTAATTTAGTTACGTTCC
>JASDQU010681125.1:26042-42265 GCA_032191745.1 Picea mariana
ATCTATATATACATATACATACATACATACATACATACATACATACATATATATATATATATATATATTTCGGTAATAAGTAGGAGTTTACAGAAGTATAATGCTCTGTAATCATAAGGGTTCGGAGACGTTTATTCAAGACCTTTACCGATAAAATAACTTAGACTTTTGTTTAATGACATAAACCGTAGAGAAAAAAATGGTGTGAAAAAACAGAGGTCAATCGGGTTTCGGTGATTACACACGCCGAACACAAAAGACAAAGACCATGATGTATGCCGAATCGCGAAATGTGAAAAGACTGTGGCCTAGTGTTTTGGGGTTTCAGGGTTCAGGATTTTGGGGTTTACGAACACCCAACGCACAAACAAAATGAAATAAGGAATGCCGAATCGCGAAATGTGAAAAGATTGTGGCCCATCGTTTTCGGGGTTTCAGGGTTCGGGACTTCGGAGTTTAATAGAGCAAAGGAAATATGCGTATATGTAACAAGCAAGTCCCGAATGCCGAAATATCAACCTTGCAATTAAAAGCACAATTAAATGTGTAGAACTGATTACTTTGACAAACTCAGACTCCATTCTTCCTTTTCATTTCTCTGTATAGATTCCCTTAGATGATGATAATGATCTAAGAAATGTCAATGTATAAACAAGAAGGAAAATGACTGAGTACTCGTATATTTCAGTAATAAGCTATGCAAAGCAATAACATCACTAAAGTATCGATGCATGACCAAGATACGCATTTAATAGGATTATATGCATATATTTGTATCTTGCTTGATAACTGTACAACAGATTAATATTCTAGAGCCCCCCTTTTCTTTTTTTGAGATGTGATTCAAAATATGTGGGCCTTTGGAAATGAATAGATTCCATACAATGCATAAGAACTCAGACTGTAGAGACAACAACTACAGAAAAATAGTAGAGAACAACATTCTAACTAAACCTTAGTAAAATTTCTGGAATTCGTAAGGACAAAATATATGATGGTTGAATTCCTTTTTGAGGAGTCATTCAATAACAGACCCTTACTCGGAAAGAATGACGGTTCGTTTTTTTTTGCCACCCCAAAAGATTTTACAGCTCTTAAACTATAACCTTGTTTTCCTCTATCCTGAACCAACACTTACACCTTTCGGCGTTTTGGGGTTTTGGGACTCCTGCATCTTCTTGCCCTTTGGAATTCCGGGTGACAAAATGCCGAAACCTATTCACGCTAAACTGATTCAGGGTTTCATATACCAGGATTTTGCGACTTGCGGAGATAACGGATCTTTCCCTTTGGTTTCCCGAGTGCCGAAACGTCTAAAACCTTTTTCACGCTAAACTAATTTGGGGTTTCGTGTACTGCAATTTCATGACTTGTGGAGACAAGGGATATTTTCCTTTGGTTTCCTGGGTGCCGAAATGTCGAAAACCCTTTTTCACGCTAAACCGATTCGGGGTTTTCTTATACCAGGATTTCGCGACTTACAAAAATGAGGGGTCTCGCCCTTTGGTTTCCTTGGTGACGAAACGCCAACCAGCAACCACATGTCCCTCCGATGGACGGCTGTGATCTTTTAGCCACGATCAACAATTGTGATCTTTTTGAGATGATCAATGGTCGTGATCAATCCTGGCTTTCTCCTTTCGAGAATTTGGGAGAGTCTTCACTCTCATTTCCCCGGTGTCCAAATCCCCGATGGGCTTGGATCTTTGACATCTGTCCTCCAAATTGGACGGTCCCGATGCTTTTGGGACTTGATGAGTCATCTTCCTTATGCTGTTACGAGGTTTAAATCTTGCGCACCTTTTATGGATCTGACAACTCTTGCGATTTTGGCACTTCTCCCTGAAGTGTCTCCACCATTCATTCAGCTGCTCTCCTGCGTGACCTCTCAGAGGTTAAACTCTGTGCATCTAGATCCTTTTGATCTAATGACAGTTGTGCTTCCCCCTGAGCTTTATTTCTTTGAACCTCAAAGGTTCCTTCGACCTAAGTTTAGATGTTGCCTATATACATATGAGTATGTTGGAGTAGTTTGAGAGTTAAGGGAAGTGATAGAATTATGGACATAATTTATCCACATAAGCTTTTCAGTTCAAAGTAAAACTAGACTGGCATAATAATGTCATTATGGACAGAAATGAGTCTTACTTTCGCTTAAATTCTAATCTTAAACGAAATAGAATTATGTCATAGATTTTTTTATTTTTTTTATGGTGAATTTGAGGTTCATTACAATTTCCAGTGAAGCATCGTTTAGGGCTGCGATGATTATGTCAAAATCATCGAAGGTGAGGAAAGTTTGCATCTTGGTCATGGTGGCTTTCGATTTCTTCTAAGAAGAAGGTTTTAGGGGGGAAACCTTCCTCTTCTTTAAGGGGTCAACCTTGTCTTTGGGCAATGTTACTTCGTTGGGCTTCTTTTCAGCTTCTACTTCGTCATCACCCCCCCCGATCAAGTGACATTGAAGGAGTCTTCCCTGAGGTGTTTCTTAAGATTTGGACCTCCTCAGTCTTCTTCTGTCTGCTGGTTCCAGGTGGATTATGTTCTTTATGAGTGCCCTCTGGGCTGTCAAGATCAAATATCTATGCGGGGTTGGTGGGATAAGGAGGTCAACAGACCATTCCTTAGTGATTTCTTCAAGGTATTGTTCTGTAAGATTATAATATGATTGCATATGCTATTTATGTTCATCTGTTCGCACTGTAATGTAGATGAAGTGTCGATCTGAGCTGAACTTCATCAAGGGTCAGAACCTTTGTAAGGTGTTCAAAGTCATGTGAGGCTCATCTTTGATGGATCAGTTTAACTGGAGGTAGTATGTATGAAACACAACATTCGACTGCCACTGTTTGTTCATATCAATTGAATACCACAGGGTAGAGAACTTCGCAGCAAGCGGTTCAAATGGCTCAATGTCTAGGAAGGTCACTCCTTTTGGCATTTCCCAGGAAACAAATGCAATGAGGACCAGGTTTCAGCTGAAATGAAATTTATAAACCTGATCTTGTGCTTCTCGACAATCTAGTTCCAACTGGTTAACTAGGTACTTCGCCCAGTTCATCTGTAGGCCTTCTGCGCACTTCCCTGCAAGATCAACGACAAATTCGGTGACCTGCGTAGGTCAGTTCTTCCTTACTAACTTTCCAGCTATCAGTTGACATGCTAGGCGCACTGCGCCAATTTGGATGGAAGGTACCTTGTATCCTCTTGTTCCCTTCTCAACGTCATCATATGTATCCTTGATCTTTTGTGCGAGTGCACGATCTGCGGATTTTCCTAGATAAAACTCCTGCGGGTTGGGTCCTTGCATACTTAGTCCTGTGATCCTGTGGATCAGTGTTGGTTCAACTGTAATGCAGTGGTCTAGCTATAAGTAGCTGCCATGGTAACACGACAGCAGTAGCTTGAAACTGGCGTTGACTTCCTGGTGTCTTCCGAAGTGTGGGATCTTCATGACATTCAATAGGGTGGACTGCGCGAGGTTCATTGTCCACGACTGGGGGAATATCTTTTAATTCTTCCCCTTAGTTCTGGTTAGGTACTTGTATGGGGCGAGCATACCATAGATCTTGTGATCTCCAAGGTTGAAGTTGTTGAACTTCAATGCTGTCATCTTATCTTGCTCTATCTGAACTGTGTGTATCCCCTTCGATAGGTACACAGTGACCATGGTGTACTCGAATTCCCTTGGTACACTATCACAATTCACCACACCATCCAGAGGTGGGATGTAATTGAGAAATATGGTTGGAATCAGTTTTGCATTTGTGAGGTCATCTTTATGCTTGGTTCTCTTTTCTGTTGATGGCCAGGATGGTCCAGCTCCATGAGTAGTCGACGAAGAGGTTTGCACCATTCTCATTGATGAAAATTGTATACCTGCAGACATCGACATGACTCTTTCAGTCATGAGGTCGATCCGAACTTCTTCGACAACTTTCTCTGTAGCGCTGAACTCGTCTGACATACACGCTCGGGGTTGGAAATATTCGAGTTTGAGGAGTAACTTAGACACTATAATGGAAGAGAGGGAAATAGCACAGTGATAAAATCAAAAAGTATGTGGGCTCAGATTCATGGTTAGAAAAAGTGTTCTCGGTGCATGGCACAACAAGATAAATAGATAACTTGGCAACAGATTGCTTGCAACGGTCTGAGAAACCTTCATTAACTCTTTGTTGTCCATTATGGCGTGGTCCAATGGTCTGGTGGCGAACCATAAATGCCTTTCTACCTGTTGGGGGGTCGACCGAACGATTATATCGGTCCCAACGACTATATTTCTTCACCCTGGTGAAGTGCCATGTGACGTTGTTCTGTTATCCCAGCGAAGATCTAGTTTTTCAAATTTTCCTTCTGCGAAGTTCCCTCTGGAACCTTCTGTAACTTATCGATCTTAGCTCTCTTCTTACTTATATTTCTATCTTTCTTTCCAGTGAGCTTCATATCGGTATGAATTTTTCCATTCTGATTCTTATCTTCTTTTGGCATAGTTACTTCGCGTTGTTGAGATTCTTTCCTAAGATTCGAGGGTGATACTTCTTCTTTATCTGGAACAAGTACTTCAATATTTTGTGGGTCGTCTAGTGTTCTTGCAACTTTGATATCTGGGTCTTTGGTGTTAAATAAATTCGACATGTTCTTCTGTTCTTCAATTAAGTGTGCGATCCTTCTAGTCATGAAATATTTTAACTCTTGCTTCTTTTGCGCTAAAACTTCTTCTTCTTCTTGCCTTCTGGCCTGACTTCTTTCAATACAAGGTTTTCCTAGTAACATGGTAAATGGGGCATTGTTCTCAATAAATTTAATAATCTCAAAATCTTCCTCTGTCAAAGTTCCATTGGCATTCATAAATATCTCGGTGAACTTTCCACATAGGTTTATTATCTTTCCTCTAAATAGAACTATTCCTCCCAATGAAGGACTCATAGCAGGCTTCCCTAAAAGTTCCCAAGTTCTCTTTGTCATGATATTCACCTATGTTTCCTCATCTAGAACATGGTCAATGTCGAAGTCTCCTATTCTTACTTCAAGGCATTCTTTTTTTTTGAAGACCTCTGATAAATTGACATGTCGGTGATCATTCAGGGTTTCTTTCATCTGTAGAAATACTTTCTCTGATTCTTTCTGGGGTTCTACCATAATCATAGTTTCTGGATCTACCTTAGATATTTCTTGTTTCATGTTCATTTCTTCAAGCTTAGCAATCATTCTAGGGAAATCCAATAGTTCATGGTCCATAGCTTTGCAATAAAGACAACTAGGTCTTCTCCCAGGGCATTCCTTAGCAAGATGTCTCGGTTTTCTGCAATTGTAACATAGGGTTAATCCTCTCTTTCTTTTAAATGATTCCCAACTCTTTCTATACTGCGCGCTAGGGTCATAGTAGCTAACCTACAAACATTTATTTCTAGGATCCTGCATCCACTGGTTAGTCCAAACATTCTTTCTATGNCTTTCACTATTTTTATCAGATATACTTGTATCAAACCTTCTTTCATCTATTAGTGCCCTAGTTTTCAAGCTAGGACAAAATCTATCAAACATACCTAGATCCATACTTTTGAAACAAAAATTTCCACTTATCTTACTTCTACATAGCACAAAGCTTTCAGGTCTAGAAGTTTTCACTATTCTTACATTTGCCAAAGCACAGAGCTTGCAGATCTTACCTCTTTTCTTCAGATCTTACCTCTTTTCTTGGCACAGAGCTTCACAGGTCAAGTATAATGCTACGCACTAGGGCAACAGATCTACATACGGAGATTTCACAGTTTTAGGACGGATATTTTCACAAAGCTTCTTCTTCCTTAGTTCCTAGCAAGCACAGTTTCAGGTCCCAACAATGGAACAATTTTTTGGCATAGGGGCAGACCTAGGGTTCAACGCTGCAACAACACACCAACAAAGCCCTAACTACCAGCCCTTTCGGAAACACCTGTGAAGCAGATGAAGTCTCACCCGAGGTAGAGACAGGGGTGGTTTCAGGACTCAAGTGTCTGCAACCTTAGCTGGGACACAGATCTGTGATTGTAATACTTAACAGAGCACTTAGCACCGACATTTCATCAATATTTAACCACTATCTACTCCACAGATAAAATAGATCATCGCATCATTCATTCGGATCTGATGTATCTAAGCAATTATCATAGAGAAGTAGGTTAGATCTAATAGATTCAGGCACTAACAAATTCATATAAGTCAGATCTAACATCCATGTACATCATTAGCACAAAGCATAGACAAATCTATCTATCTATATCAAATCACTTAGCAAGTAAAGACATAAACACATCAACACATTGGACAAAGCAGAGCAACACAACATATACGTGGTTCACCCCCACCCTGGGGCTACGTCCACCAACTCTTCTTCTTTATTATCTCTGTCAAGCTTCTTATAAGCACATAGCATCGAAATCCTACTCCACAGAAGACAAGAGATTTGTGTGCACTCTGCCAGATCCTCCTTCTTTGAGTTAGGGTAAAGCACCAAGCCTTCTTACAATTACTTGCACGTAGCTCTATAAGTCTCACACAGTATGCACATAGCACTTACAATACTTCAATCACATAGATATATCACTTAGCCATTCGTACCCACTACATTGCTTTAGCATCTATTTATACATACAAACTAGGCCTAAACATGGGTAAACCCATGGTCTAACATCCCATACCCATTACATAATCCCAAATCCCCAAAAGGAACCAAAAAGGGGTCAATATCCTGCGATCTCTGCTTCATCTTGCGCTCCTCCTTTGACAGGCTGTCGAAGTCCCAAAATAGGTCAAACTTGACCAAGGATCTCCCAAAACTTGGTCAAGGGCCAACACTTATATATGCAGCTAATGTGATAATTAATTGTAATAACATAAGAATAATTGTAACTTATAGTTTTATATGTAAAATAACAACATGGTATCAGAGAAGGCCTAAAGGAGACCAAATCACAACTTATAGAGTCTTGGCTAACCTCAACGCACCCTCTCCAAGTTTCAAATTTTAGTTTTGTAGCTGCTGCAGAATTAAGGTTTCTGCATAAACCCTAGAGTGAAATTTTACCCTTTATTGGAGGACGTTGGAGGATCTAAGGACACCTAGAAATTCATCCAAGCAAGGCACATCACTTCCCTTGACTAGAATTTGAAAATCCAAAAATTGAAAATTCTGGGTTTCCTCATAAACCCTAGATCTGGACGTCTGGTTGCAATTGTTGCAGTTCCTGTGGAAAACTTCACCTTGGTGCAGTAAAATCTCTAGTAAGGTCTAGATCCATATCTTAAAATATTAATTGTTGTTTACTTTTTCCGGGAAGGATGACTACTAGTTTCGGGCTTGATGGAAAGATTGAAGGATCCGATGACTACCAAGCATGGAGGTACATTCTAGAAGAGAATGATCTCGTAATATCTAAATATCTAGAGGGAGAAAGTGATGGTGAACCAAATATTTTAATATCATCCCTTTCAGGAACTGTCACTCATGGAAGTGACACTTGGCTCATTGATAGTGGTGCTTCTAAGAACATGATGGGATACCCGTACTCCTTGTCAAATTTGATCAAGAAGGAATCACCTCATAAAGTGAAACTTGGAGATGATTATCAATATCCTATCAAAGGTGTAGGATAATATTCCTTCAAGTTGGATTCTGGGAAATTTTTGAAGGTAAAATATGTCTTACTCATACATGGGTTAAGGAAGAATCTTCTCTCCATTTCATCTCTAGAAGAGAATGGTTTCAAAATTTCATTTGTCGATCGAGAAGTTCTAATGTGGCCAAAAGGGAAATAATTCAATGATGAAATTGTGATTGGTGTCCAAGAAGGAGGCTTATACAAACTAAAAGGAGACTCAGAAACATCCCTAGTCCACAATATCATAAACCCATGTGAGTTATGGCACAAAATACTTGCTCATCTACACTATAAGGCATTACTGATCATGAGCAAGATGGTGACGGGACTACCTGAGATCTAGGTGGACCATGAATGCATATGCAAGGTATGTGTAGAAGGAAAGAGAATGAAGAGCCCATTTCAAAGCAGTGAACGCAAAGCCAAAGGCATATTGAATATTATACACTTAGACATATGTGGACCTATGTCCACCTCTTCATCCAATGGGTATGCATACTATGCCTCCTTCATCGATGACTTTTCATAAAATATTTGGATTTACTTCTTGAATACAAAAGGTGAAGTGTTTAGCAAATTTAAGGAATCCAAGACCGTCATAGAAAACCTATATGAAAAGAAGATTAAAGTCTTGAGATCAGACAATGGCGAAGAATTCACATCAGATGAATTCAATGCATTATGTGGGGAGGATGGGATTAAGAGGGAGCTCTCTACTCCATACAACCCTCAACAAAATGGTGTGGAAGAAATAAAGAACTGAACCACAATGGAAGCAGTAAAGACCATTCTTCATGATCAAAACTTACCGAAACATCTATGGGCAGAAGCATCAAGGACTATAGTGTATTTTTAGAATAGAACATCCCATTGTGTCCATGAAAGTAAGACCCTAGAAGAAATGTTCACATGAAATAAGCCAAAAGTTAGCCACCTGAGAATATTTTTCTTTCCAGTATATGTATATGTTCCCAAGGACAAGAGATCCAAATTGGACCCGTTAGGAAAGAAGGGAATATTTTTCGGTTACATTGAAACATTGAAAGCATACAGAGTCTACATCCCTGGTCACAAACATGTTGAGATTAGTAAATATGTCACTTTCGATGAGGATGCAACATTCAACAATTCAAGGAAGTGTCTTACAGATGAAGACCATAATGAAGAACCTATAGCTCCAAGAGTTGCAGAATCGAGAATTGATATCGTACCTGAAGAACACGATATAGAAGATCATGACATGGCATAGCCACAAATACCCACAGATCCACCTAGAGGAAAGAAGAGGCCATCTTGGGCCCATGAGATTAGACAAGATGCAGAAAAATATGGTGCTCCAGAAGGAACTTATAAATAAAGAAAGAAACCAAACCCTATTCCATTTATGTGGCACTCCTTAGTGATATTATCGATACAAAACCTACATGTTATGAAAATGATGCAGAAAATAAGGAATGGAAGGATTCCATGATTGAGGAGTACCAATCCATTTTGAAAAATGTTGTTTGGGATGTGGTTTCAAGACCACGAGAAAAATCAGTTGTGAGCTCAAAACGGATTTACAAACTAAGACATGCAGTAGCTGGCAGTATTAAAAAATACAAAGAAAGGTTTGTAGCACGAGGATTCTCCCAAAACGAAGGCATTGATTATGAGGAGACTTTTGCTCCTGTAGCATGATACACTTCCATTAGGATTATACTTGTAATAGCTGCAATAAAGAAATGGAAGATACACCAGATGGACGTGAAGATGACCTTCCTGAATGGTGAGATAGAAGAGGAAGTGTATCTGGAGCAGCCACAAGGTTTTGAGACACATGACAGGTAATCACATGTGTGTAGGATAAAGAAATCTTTGTATGGTTTGAAACAAGCCCCCGTGGCTTGGTATGGGAGAATGGATAACTTCCTGATGAGTTTGGGCTTTACCAAAAGTAAAGCAGATACCAACCTATACTACAAGGTTGAGGATGGAAGTCCAACAATACTATTACTAGACATAGATGACTTGTTTCTGACAAGAGAAGAGAAGCCCATCGCTGAGAGAAAGAGGAAGCTTGTTTCATAATTCGAGATGAAAGATCTAGGGATAATGCACTAATTCCTAGGTCTAGAGGTATGGCAAAGACAAAATGAGATTTTCCTAAACCAGGGAAAATATACAGTAGATATTCTGAAGAGGTTCGATATGATGAATTGCAAGGCCATGCCTACGCCCGTGATGACAAATCTGGAGTCGTTAAGTGATATATCCTCATAAATAGTAGATATCACCATGTATAGATAGATGATCAAATCACTGATGTATTTGAAAAACACAAGACCAGATATATGTTTTGTGTTGAACACCTTGAGTTAGTATATCGTTGAGCCGAGACATGTTCACCTAATTGTGGAAAAACACATATTGATGTACCTTAAGGGTACAATTGATTATGGTATCAGATATACCTCAGATAAGGAGATAAGCCTACATGGATATTCCAATTCAGATTGGGTCAGTAGTGTAGCAGATCGAAAAATTACATTTGGATGTTGCTTCAGTCTAGGATCAACTGTGATTGCATGGTTAACCATGAAACAAACCAATGTGGCACTCAGTACAACTGAATAAGAATATATTGCAACATGATTAGCCAATAAATAAGAAGCATGGCTCAGAAATTTGTTGGAAGGATCATTTGATCTCAAATTAGAGACAACTTCCATTTCTTGTAAAAACCAGAGTTGTATGAAGTTGTCATAGAACCATGTGTTTCATGACAAATCAAAACACATTGAGATCAAATACCACTATGCATAGAACATGGTACATAAGGGAGCAGTAAGACTCCAGTATATCATCACCGATGAACATGTATCATATGTGTTGACCAAGCCCCTATCCAGAGTTAAGTTCGAGTATTTTAGAGACAAGATTGGAGTGATCCATAAATACTTCTCCAACAGTGAGAAGTAATTATTTTCTCCAGTAGTGAGATGTGATCCCTAGTAGAGGGAAGTGAAGTGATGCCCAGTAGAGGGAGATGATGTGATCCCCAGTAGAGGGAGATGATGTGATCCCTAGTAGAGGGAAATGATGCAATCCCTAGTAGAGGGAGATGATGTGATCCCCAGTAGAGGGAGATGATGTGATCCCTATTAGAGGGAGGTGATGTGATCTCCAGTAGAGGGAGGTGATGAGCTACCCCAGTGCAGGTTGGTAACCCCAATGGAGGCTAGTATTAACATAAGAGAAAATATAGTTGAAGAATATTATACTTGATCATGCAAAAACCCTAAAGCATATTATTATATTGTATTAATGAAGTCATCCCCATTGTGGCCTTTATTTTTAAATAAATTCAAACTGTCAAGTCGGCCCTAACAGTTAAAGAGGGAAAGTCACTTGTGTATAAATAAGAGAGGCTAGGCGCCTCATTCACTCACTCATCTCACTCAAGTATAAGAGAGAGAAAGGTGCACAAGTTTTGGAGAGAGGGGTGATGCAACAAAAGGACCTTTTGTTTTCTATCTTGGTATTGTTCTTGGTTGAAGAATCTATTTAGAACAAGTTTGCTGGGTTTTCTTCCCCGAGAGAGTTTCCAGGATAATCTTTGTGTCTATATTATTTTTTTGATTGTCTCTCTTTCAGTTATCTTATATATGTAGCTAATGTGCTCATTAATTTTAATAACATAAGAAGAATTGTAAATGCTAGTTGTATATATAAAATAACAACACCCAGGAGGTCCTCCATTCAATAAAAAAAGGAACCTTAAGGAAGAAATCCTCAATTTGGATATTGTGAAGGATTATGAGAGAGTGGAGTGGACCTTCTTGAGCCTAGATCTCATTCAGATGGGAATTAATATATACGCGGTAAACTGGATAATGTGATGCATTCAGAGTGCATCCTTCATAGTACTCATTAACGGTTCTCCATCCCCTTTCTTCAGATCCTCCATAGGGCTTCAACAAGGTTTCCCTCTCTCTCCCTTCCTTTTCCTGCTGGTAGTGGAGGCCTTAAGTAGATTTATAAAGGAGGCTTAATCCAATGGTTCTTTGAGAGGGATTAAAGTGTCAAAAAATGAATCAGTTTCTCACCTATTGTTCGTGGATGACATTTTTATAGGCGTCTATGCAACTTTATAGGATATTTAAACCTTGAAGAATATATTAGACCTTTTTTGCAGAACCACAAGAATGAGAGTAAATTTGGAAAAATCCTAAATCACTGCTCAGATGTCGAGGTGACCTCCTTCACCGATATTTTTCTTTCCCAATGCAATCTCCTTAGCAAAGATTCAAATATTTAGGATTTTTCCTTAAACCTGATAGCTACATAAAGGAGGAATACGGATGGATAATTAGAAAAGTAGAGGTTTGTATTTCAATGTGGGTCAATAGAATTATTTCAAGAGGCGGTCGATTGGTTCTTTTCAAATCGGTACTGGAAATCATCGTGGTATATTGGAAATCAATTGAAGCGGTCCCCAGAGGAGTTCTGGATAAAATATGAAGGTATGCTCTCATTTTTTATGGGTAGGAAAAAATCCTCAAGGGGAATCCATCTCGCTTCTTGGAAATCCATTGCAATCCAAAAGGAAGCAGGCAGTTGGGGTCTGAAGGACTTCCACCCTTTTGCTAAGGCTCTAACAGGTCTGAACCTTTGGCAAATGACCCAGGGCTCTACATTGTGGATGAGAATAATAAACTCCAAGTATTTCCCAACTTTATCTATGGAAGAATGGTTATGATCTCCATCGAAATCTTCCAAACGCTCCATACTATGGAAATATTTGTTGGAGTTTTTCCCAATGGTAGGGAACTGGATAGTATGGAGAATTGGAAATAGAAGAAATGTGAGGATTGGAGTCAATCCTTGGTTAGGACCAATAGAAGTGTTCATACTATCCCCTCCTCTCATAAATATTTTAAGAGAAAATAACACCCATACTCTAAATGATGCCTGCATGGGATTTCCTCAACCGAGAGGGTGCATGGGATGGAAGAATACAACCATCCTTGGTCTCCCTGTTGAATTATCTAAAGAATGGAACTCTTACATAAGACTTCTGTGTGAAAATTCCATATCTCTGGATGAGGACTCCAAGGATTCCCTTAGCTAGTCTTCCAACCCAAAAAATGGTTGTTACATAGTAAAATTAGGATACAAAGTCTGGATGGAAAATGGACTGGTCGATCCTCCTCAATTGTGGTGGAAGCCCATGTGGAAGTTTAAAATCCTGACCAGATGCAAAATCATTTTCTGGCTTACAATGAATAATAAATTGTTGACATGGGATAATGAGCAGAAGAGAGGATGTTGTGGTACAAATAGATGTCTTCTTTGCAAGACATATTCTGAATCAATATCCCATATGTTCATTTCATATTCTTATGCAAGCTAGCTCACGACGACGATTGAAGAAAAGATCAAGGCACATGGTAAATGGAACAAGAACTCACTGGAAGAATTCTATAGAACTTATATCCAGGATAGATCAATATCCTTATATGATGGGTTGCCGAGTATTATGGTGTCTAATATATGGTGGGATCATAACAATGCAGTCTTCAATGAAAAGATAGTCCCTCAGGAAGTCACTGCGACACTCACTCTTAGTATAGCCTTTGAGTTCAAGGAGGATCCAAGAAAACAAAAGACTCATTTTCTGATCCCTCCTGCCATTGATTACTCCTCCCATGGGACTTCTTTGATGGCACTAGCCAAGACCAACCCTCGAGGTGTGGTGTGAGTGTGGTATTACACCTCAGTTCAACTCACTATGTTCATATCGGATATGCACTTGGAGGAGGGATTAATAGTAGAGTGGATTTTATATCCCTTTGGACTCTATTAGAAGAAGCAAAAGAAAAGGGTGTAAGCACCATGCAGGTGTATGGGGACTCTAAAATGGTAATTGATTGGGATAACGAAAAAATTTCTATCCAAAACCAAATTATGGAAAACATAATGAGAGATATCAGAGTTGAATTCAGAGCTTTTGAAAGTATGTCTTTCCACCATATTCTACAAGAACTCAACAGAAAGGTGGATGAACTTTCTAAAGAAGCACTGGAGTTGCAAATTGGTGCTTTTGGCTATTATGAGTTTGCAGAAGGAACATAAATTGAATCCACGAAGTTTCGTCTGTAGTCTTTTTATCAATTGAATTTTAATGAAGACACTTGTATAGTGGTTGCAAAGATACTCAAAGTTTTTGAAAAAAGTCTGTATAGCAAGGAGCTAAGATTAGGCTAAAAAAAATTCAGAATACAGCACATGGAGCAATGCTCAAATTTTGAAAAGAATATAAAAAGACCAGTTTTTGAATGTATACAAAACATGTATATTTCTATATGAAATATAAAAAAAAAAATTCCAAAGAAAAAAAAACTCATTGAAAAGGTTAAATTTATCCATTTATTAATTCCCTCTCTTAATTTTATATAACTTTCAAATTTCAAAGTTATATCTAAATTATGGAAATTCAAAATTTTTTATTTTTTAAAGGTAACACTAACTAGTTTTTAATAACAAGTGACCTTCACGTTTTATTTCAATCTTCCTCACATAACATTTATTTAATATTTATTTTACATTGTACCACATGATTTACCAAGTGAGGGAACGAACCTCGCAAACCTTAGGTTGAAATCGATGCCCTAATCGAGACTAGATCCTAACATGCTAACTATATTTTCCTCGGTAAATTTCTCATTATATTAATAATAATATAATATGTTTTCACATCATGCCTTACATCGTAGGTCCTTTATATACACCAAAAAACATAGGTACTCATAAATCTCATAATCCTTACACAAGGAGCTTCATCTCTTCCAAGTCAAAAGAGTAAAAAATTCAAAAATAGTAATATTGTCTTTCATACTTAGATATTTACTATAGCTACTGTTACCATCATCTATTACTGCACTGCACAAAATCTCCCCTTGGAGCCTTATAATACATCTTTAAGAATAGAGTGGGACCCTCATGAACAAACTCCCATTGATTATAGGCTATGCTTCCCGATGGTTTTGATAGAGCTAGTTTTGATAATCTATCTGCCTCTTGATTCTATTCTCTATAAATATGGGCAAAAGTTATAATCCTGAAGAATTTTAGAATGTCTTTAATCTTTTCCTTCCAACTTTCTAAAGAGACAACCTTGGAGGGCTCCTTTCTGATTAATCCAATCAATGACTATATTTGAGTCTCCTAGCACATGTAAGTTTGGAATTCATAGTCTAGTAGCCAGGAAAAGAGAGGCCCAAACACCCATGAGTTCCACCTTGGTGTTTGTTCCTTGACCACAATTTAGTGTCCATTTGTATGATGTGATTTTGTTGATCTTTATCCAGCCCCCTGACCCACTTCGTTCACCATTCTGTTGAGCTGCCCTGTCGAATCATCCCATGATTCTATCTTCTGGATAATCATAGGTTGTAGTTCTAGAATGAATTTATTTTACCTTTTTTCTGTAGATACTCGCTGCTTCAATAGCTTGGAATACTATCTTTTGGATAGATGGGGTCCCAACCTCAAATATTGTCTTGTTTATTTCAAGCCATATAAACCAACAAATAAAAGATGGTAGGGTTGGGTAATCAAAGTTATGTTTTGCCCAATTTTCAAAGCACTCAATCATTGTTTGACCATACCATCCATTAATGTAATTAAGAGCATGTTTAACCTCATTCGAAACTGAAATAGTGAATGGGAAATTCACAAAGAGATGCTTACCATATTCCCTCTTACCTTTGCAAAGATGGCATATCCCCGGCCCCACCCAACCTCTTTTTTGTAGATTTTTCCACGTTAGTATTTTATTTTCAGCAACCAACGAAGAAAATAACTTGATCTTTAGAGGGCAGTCCCATTTCCACAATTTTTCCTCCATTCACAAGTTTTGAATTTCCATAGTTCAATAACAACTGCATTGTACACATTTTTGACAGTAAGTTGCCCAGAATTATCACCTCCCGTCCATATTAATACATCTGGGTGATCAAGGAGATGGATCCCTTCTCCTATCAAGTTCCTTCTAAACATTTCCCACTCATATTATAAGTCTCCCTTGAGCCTCAATGCTACATTATCTATCCAATTTGAACAGATTAATCCTTGTGTGCCATCACAACACGCTTGATACAACAAGTATACATTTCTTTGGTTAAGTGTAGCAACAAGTTCATTTGATAATTGTTAAGAACCAAACATCAATATAGCATAGAAAAACCTCAGGAAAAGTACTCAACGCCTTGAAAAAGAGATAATCTCAGATAATAAGCCTCTTCGAGGGGGCAACCTCCTTTTACCCCACTTAAATTTTCAAGTACAAGATGATTCAAAATGAAAATGTCTCCTTGGTATATATAGGAGACTAGGAGGTTTAATGGCCTAAAGACGACATAAATAAAATAACATTACTAATCTAAATTACAACTAATGGCCTAAAGCCGACATGAATAAAATAACATTACTAATCTAATATGCCCCAATTGAGTGGTAATGAGCCAATATTAGGGCTTAACATGCCCCTCCCCTTGAGACAAGTGTTGTCCGCAATTCTTGAGTAACTCTGGATGC
>JASDQU010681125.1:65795-89294 GCA_032191745.1 Picea mariana
ATGTAGCTTCTCATCGGAGCCATGTTGATTTCATCCTGGATTTCTATGTCGTAAAAGGTTGTTTTCTAATTTCCTTAGATCCATTGAAATACTATGCGGAATCTATTCAATTTCTTCATTGTGTGTTGAATAGTCCAGTACCCAGCGCTCGAGCTCATCTACACGATGTTCAACTATGCCGTAAAACGTTTCGAAAGACAACCCCTTTAAAATATCAAGTTGTTCATCGAAGGCTTCTTTGGTCATTAACAAGGATTTGAGAATTAAGTTTTGGTCTTGAACCTTGTTGGTACTTCCGACTAAGTATATTTGGACCAGGTTTGTGAATAATTCTTCCTTTTCTAAAATGGCTTGTTTACATGATTTGACAATGAGCTCCAGGTTCTTAACTTTATTTTGTCGGTATGCTTTTACTTTTTTGGTCCTCTTTGGGAAGGGGAGATTCTCTTGTCTACTTTTCAGTTTCGAGGTGTTGATGGCATGGTTGGCAAAAGGGGTTAGCACCTATTCACAGAAACGTTGATCATTTTTTAAATTCTCCTGCAAATGTTTGAGCAAATCATTTGCCCTCTTTTGGAAGGAAACTGTATTTTGTGATGTTTCCCAGGCTTCAGTAACTAGCTACATTCTTTTCTTGATGTTATTGTCTACAAGAGCTCTAGATGATGCAAGGAGGGTAGAGGATACTTTCATCTTGGTTGCAGTGGTAACAGGCAAGTTTTTTGCTAAAGGACTGGAAAATTTTGGGGTAGCAATGAAAGCCTCCTCAAATTCCTTGAGGTGGTCTTTTAGTCTGGCATTTTTTGCTTCAATTCCTCCATTGGAATCATCAAGAGCATCACCGGTTACTAGGTAAAATAGAGATATTTGGGACGACCACATTTTCCTAAATTTAATCTCTGTGCGAGATTTTCCTTTCCTAGTTGTTACATCTCTCTTTTCAATGACCATATTTTTAGATTGGCTGTCAAAAACAGTGCTCTGGAATACAAAGGATTCATCTTCGTCAAAAATGACGGTCTCAACTATTTCCATTGTAGATGAACCAACTTTTTGCATGTGCTTAGTTTAAATTTCAAGTTGCAACTGTTCGCTTTCAATTTCAGGTTTGTCTGCCTGCCCTGCATTGTTTTTTCTCTTCTCCGTCAGTGGAATTTTGTGAGAACTATCAATTTTTAGGCGAGGAGGGTTCTTATCTCCTCCTCGGTTTGAATATTTCTGGGTTTCTTTCTTACTGGGGTGGAATGTTGAAGCGATGCTCCATGATGTCGTTCTCTTGGGAGTGTTGGTAGGGGACTGGCCACTCTTCTCACTGGATACTTTTCCTTGTTGTATGTACAATTCAGTCGCACTTTGCAATGTCTCTACGTCACAATCGCTAGAAGCAGGATTGTTGTCGTCACTGTCCCTATCTTCGATCAGGTGTCTATGGATAAAAGAGCTACTAAATCCAACTGCCAGTAAATGTTCTCAAAAAATCCCATTAGGGTTGAACCCATTTATCCTTTCAGGATATGTTAGGTTCAATTTCTTGAAATGGTCAGCAAATTCGTCAATCTTGTTAACGTTTCTGCACACGAATTCCCCGACTTTCCAGGGCAGAGGAATGAACTGGTTTTTTTTTCTTGTCATGGAAAAAATGCAACTAGTGGTTGTATTGTCTTTTTATTTATGCAACAAACATATTGCCCGTGATGTGGCATGGAAGGAAAGCAGGATTTTCCTTGGAGCCAAATACCATTAGTACATTGTGATTTTCCTTTTGTTCAAGTGTGCCCTTCCTGTTCAAAAACTTGGTTGCCTGGCCATAGATCCTTGGAGCATCCTTCCCTAATAATAAATAATTTAAAACTGATACAGATTCATTAAAAAATTCATAAAAACAATGGGAGGCCTTTTGCCTCCATAGGGCCTGGTGCCAGAATGTTATTGGGTCGAATCGATAGTTTATTTTCTTGGAAACTGACAGCAATGCACTTTTGTGAAAATCAAGTAGGATGACATATAAAATTTATTTGATTCTTTGAATCGTGACAACTGGGAACATATATCAATGGAAATTAGCTTCCCCCAATCGAAAATGAATTGTTCCTTAACTGTGAAGTACAAAATATAAATAATTATATGGGAAATGCTTGTCATGGATGCATGTCCCATTATTCTTGTAAACAACCAAGCAATTTCCCGGAATGGATTTCTAAAGGAACTTACTTGCAACTTTGTGATATCTTCAGAAACTGATTTCGGGTCTTCGAGGAACTCGGCTAAGATGTCCAACCCATTATCATGTTTTTCTAAGAACTTCTTGCAGTCTTTTCCTCTGAAGGTCAATGTTGGCTCCAGAAATTTTACATCTTGCGGAAGACCTGAGGTGACAAAGAAACAAGAGAATGGTCACGCAGTGGAATAATTCTTTGGCTTGGAATATATTTTTCGGCACACCAAGAGACCAACTCCTTACGGTCAAAAACCTTAGGGACGTAGCCTGCACAAGTGATTCTAGAGGTCCAAATCACTTCGTTCTGGGTGGAACGGGATGAATAGTAAAAGTATGCCCTAGACCACTGAAAGTTCTGGTCCTGATGTCCAAAGATATTTATTGTATCTCCACAAAACTATTGTCGACCTGCTACCATAAGTTTACAAGAACATTTTTTTTCTTGAGATGATGAATGAAATGAAATGTTTGAAGGGATAATATAACGATGCACAAATCTTGGTCCAATGCATTTGAATGGGAGATATTTTTGAGACTTTCTCTCATTAATGAAAACCTCGACGGTTGTTGCATGATGCATTGTTAACATTAAACACTAGTAATTGCATACATAGAAATGCGAACATGGCGGATACGACAATGAGCAATTAAGCATCGTAGATTTCTTGAACAGCCCAACGCGACGACCCGTGTTTGAGATGAACAATCGGAAGGGATAATACAACTCTCCGTAGATCTTGGTTTAATGTGTAATAATTGGATATCTCCTCAAGCGTTTCTCTCATTAATGACAATGTTGACGGTTCTTGCATGGTCAGTTGTTAGCATGAAAGGTTTCTAATTGCATACTAAGAAAGAAGTACAGAGGTTGTGGGGATGGAAAAAAGAAGCTTCAAAATAGGGTTACAAGGTACAAATGTTCGAGGTGAGGGTGCGAGGGTCAAATTATATGTCTCGGAACTTTTTGAGTGCAATATGCATAACACCGAAGAGGGTATGATAGGACAGTCCAGAGGGAAATTTGTATATGACTAGTAAGAGCATAACTAATGTATATTAGGAAGGATAGGAAGTTAGTGGGGATGGAAGGAAGTGACACATATTTTGAAACATTTGTAAGTCATGGTAGAGTGAAGCTTGCGAGTTCGAGGAGTCTGCGGTGGAATTGTAGATCATGGAAGTTTTGAGTGCATGATGTATATCACAGAACAAGAAGCAGCAGAGTTCGAAAGAGCCAACCCGACAACCGTGACCATAAAATTGGCTAAGTATGGAAAGGAACAATGGTCGGTCGGATTCCTCATGTGAGTATATAGATGGAGATGAAGATCTATCAGCCCACCAACACTGGAACCCGCGATCATAGAAAAGAAACTAAGTATATAACCAGAAAGAAATAATACATTGGAAGAAGAAAAGGGGAAAAGGGCTAAGGAGTCTGCAATGGAATTGTAAATTACAGAAATTTTGAGTGAAAGATGTATATCATGGAACAAGAAGCAGTAGAGTTCGAATGCACCAACCCAAAACAGTGACTAATAATTGGAGATTTCGTGAACCCGTCAACATGAGGATCCAAAATAGGCTAACAAGGTCTCCCCAGAATACGTGAGTCCCCGATGGTCAAATTGTATCGCTCGAAACATTTGAATGCATAATATGTAACACAGAGGAGGGGACGATGTCGAAACTTGGTAGTCAATTTGTATATTATGGAGGTTCGGATGCCAACTATTTTGTACTAGTGTGTGCAATTATCACTAGTAAGAGCATAACTAATGTATATTAGGAAGGACAAGAAGTTAGTGGGGATGGAAGACAATGACATATACTTTGAAACATTTGTGAACTGTGGTAGAGTGAAGCTTGTGAGTTCGAGGAGTCTACAATGGAATTGTAGATCACGGAAGTTTTGAGTGCAAGATGTATATCACGGAACAAGAAGCAACAAAGTTCGAAAGTGCCAACCCGACAACCATAGCCATACAATTGGCTAAGTATGGAAAGTAACAATGGTCGGTCAGATTTTTCATGTGAGGATATAGATGGAGATAAAGATATGTCAGCCCACCAACTCTGGAACCCACTATCATAGAAATGCGACTAAGTATATAACCAGAAAGTGATAAGACATGGGAAGAAGAAAAGGGAAAAAGGGCTAAGGAGTCTACGATGGAATTGCATATCATAGAAAATTTGAGTACAATATGTATATCATGGAACAACAAGTAGCAGAGTTCGAAAGCACCAACCCAAAAAAATTACTAAGAATTGGAGATTTCGTGAACACATCAACACGAGGATGCAAAATAGGGTGACAAGGTCTCCCCAGAAGAAGTGAGGCCCTGAAAGTCAAATTGTATCGCTTTGAACATTTGAATGCATAATCTGTAACATGAAAGAGGGGACGATGTCGGAACCCGGTAGTCAATTTGTATATTGTGGAGGGTCGGATGCCAACTGTTTCGTACCAGTCTGTTCAATTGTCACTAGTAAGAGCATAACTAATGTATATTAGGAAGGACAAGAAGTTAGTGGGGATGGAAGGCATCGATAGATACTTTGAAACATTTGTGAACCATGGTAGAGTGAATCTTGCGAGTTCGAGGAGTCTGTGGTGGAATTGTAGATGACGGAAGTTTTGAGTGCATGATGTATATCACGTAACAAGAAGCAGCAAAGTTCGAAAGTGCCAACCCGACAACTGCGGCCATAAAATTGGCTAAGTATGGAAAGGAACAACGGTTGGTCAGATTCGTCATGTGAGGATATAGATGGAGATGAAGATATGTCATCTCGCCAACGCTGGAACCCACGATCATAGAAAGGCGACTAAGTATATAACTAGAAAGCGATAATACATGGGAAGAAGAAAAGGGAAAAAGAGTTGATTGTGCGGTGGAATTGTAGATCACGAAAATTTTGAGTGCAAGATGTATATCACAGAACAAGAACCAGCAGAGTTCGAAAGCGCCAAACCGAAACAGTGACCAAGAATTGGACATTTTGTGAACCCGTCAACATGAGGATCCAAAACAGGCTGACAAGGTCTGTCCATAAGAGGTGAGGCCCCGACGTTCAAATTGTATCGCTCAGAACATTTGAATGCATAATCTGTAACATGGAAGAGAGGACGATGTTAGAATCAAGTAGTTAATTTGTAAATTACGGAGGGTCTGATGCCAACTGTTTCATACCAGTGTGTCTAGTTGTCAATAGTAAGAGAATAACTAATGTATATTAGGAAGGACATTAAGTTAGTGGGGATGGAAGGGAGCGAAAGATACTTTAAAACATTTGTGAGCCATGGTAGAGTGAAGCTTGAGAGTTCAAGAAGTCCACGGTGAAATTGTAGATCACAGAAGTTTTGAGTGCACGATGTATATCACGGAACAAGAAGCAATAGAATTCGAAAGCGCCAACCCGACAACCACAGACATAAAATTGGCAAGTATGAAAAGGAACAATGGTCATTTGGATTCTTCATGTGAGGATATAGACGGATATGGAGATATGTCAGCCCGCCAATGTTGGAAGCCGCGATCATAGAAAGGCCACTAAGTAAATAACCAGAAAGTGATAATACACGTGAAGAAGAAAAGGGAAAAACGACTAAGGAGTCTGCGGTGGAATTGTAGATCACGGAAGTTTTGAGTGCAAGATGTATATCATGGAACAAGAAGCAGCAGAGTTCAAAAGTGCCAACCCGGCAACCGCGGGCATAAAATTGGCTATGTATGGAAATGAACAACGGTTGGTCGGATTCGTCATGTGAGGATATATATGGATATGAAGATATGTTATCCCGCCAACGCTAGAACCTGCGATTATAGAAAGGCAACTAAGTATATAACTAGAAAGAGATAATACACGGGAAGAAGACAAGGGAAAAAGGGCCAAGTATCTCACAAAAGAACATCTACTGTTTGTTTATTAATGCAAATCCTTTCGAACCCCTGGTGAGTTCTCACTAGTAAAGGCATAAATTGCATATCATGAAAGTTCTTTGGGTGCAATATGTATATGTCGGAACAAGGGACATAAGTGTTGGATACCGCGAACAGGGGACATAAGTGATGGATACCGCAAATCACAGAACAAGAAGTAGCAGAGTTCGAAAGCGCCAACCCAGTAACCACGACCATAAAATTGGATAAGTATGGAAAGGAACAATGGCCGGTCAGATTCGTCATGTGAGGATATAAACGAAGATGAATATATTTTAGCCCACCAACGCTGGAACCCACGATCATAGAAAGACGACTAAGTAAATAAACAAAAAGGGATAATATGTGGGAAGAAGAAAAGGGGAAAAGGACTAAGGAGTCTGCGGTGGAATTGTAGATCATGGAAATTTTGAGTGCAAGATGTATATCACGGAACAAGAAGAAACAGAGTTTGAAGGCGCCAACACAGCAACCGCGGGCATAAAATTGGATAGGTATGGAAAGGAACAACGGTCGGTTGGATTCTTCATGTGAGGATATAGATGGAGATGAATATATGTCATCCCGCCAACACTGGAACCCGCGATCATAGAAAGGCAACTAAGTATATAACTAGAAAGCGATAATACACGGGAAGAAGATAAGGGAAAAAGGGATAAGTATCTCACAGAAGAAAATCTATTGTTCACTTATTAATGCAAATACTTTTGAACCCCTAGTGAGTTCTCACTAGTAAAGGAATAAATTGCAGATCATGGAAGCTCTTTGGGTGCAAGATGTATATGACAGAATAGGGGACATAGGTGTTGGATATCGCAAACCTGGGACTCAATGATTAGATAATTAGCTAAGTATTGAAAGGGACCATGGTCGATCAGGCTCATGGTGTGAAGATATAGATAAAGAGTTTCCAATTTGTGAATCCATGAGGTCATGATCATATAGCTCAAAATAAATATAGAACCACAAAGGGATAATAGAGGGGGGGGAAAGAGAAAAATTAAGAGTTTTTATACATTCCTGTGGACAAATTGTGTATTGCAGAACTCCGGGCACTGTTTGCATCTCGTGGAAGATTCAAAACACAATTTTGAGGCCGTCAATGCAGGAACCCGCAATCGAAAAAGTGTGCAAGTATGGAACACGGAAACGCTGATCGGGACTTGTTTTCGCTAATATATTGAAATTTGTAATAACTTTTCCATTACCTGGAAAGATCTTCTTTGCATGTTTCTGGACAAGTTCTGTAGGGATGGTTGGTTGTCGAGGCTTTTTCTTATTAATGATGAATTTTACAGTTGTTGCGTGATGTCATTTTAGCATTAAACCTTTGCTGTTGTATATTTGGAAAGAAGTACGAGGATGGGAAGAACATGAAACAGTGACTAGGAGTTGGATTTTTTGTGAACCTACCAACACAAGGATCCAAAATAGGGTGACAAGGTTTCCCCAGAAGACGTGAGGCCCCGACGGCCAAATTGTATAGCTCAAAACATTTGAATGCATAGTGTAACATGGAAGAGGGGATGATGTCGGAGTTTGATAGTCAATTTGTATATGGAGGAGGAGTGGGTGTCAATTATTTCGTACCAATGTGTCCAGTTGTCACTAGTGAGAGCATAGTTAATGTATATTAGGAAGGATGCAAAGTTGGAGGGGATGGAAGGCAACGACAAATACTTTGAGTGAAGTTAATGTATACGAGGAACCTGCAGTGGAATTGTAGATCACGGATGTTTTGAGTACAAGATGTATATCACGTAACAATAAACAGTCGAATAATAAGCGCCAACCTGGTAACCGCGGCCATAAAATTGGCTAATTATGGAAAGGAACAACGGTTGGTTGGATTTGTCATGTGAATATATAGATGGAGATGAAGGCATGTCATCCCACCAACCCTAGAACCAGATATCATAGAAAGGAGACTAAGTATATATCCAGCAAGCGATAACGGACAAGAAGAAGAAAAGGCGAGTTCGTATGCGACAACTCGGAAACCGTGGCCATAAAATTGACTAAGTATGGAAAGGAACAACGGTTGGTCGGATTCATCATGTGAGGATATAGATGGAAATGAAGATATGTCAGCCCGCCAACCCTGCAACCCATGATCATAGAAAGACGACTAAGTATATAACTAGAAAGTGATAATGGATGGGAAGAAGAAAAGGGGAAAGGGCTAAGTATCTGACAGTAGAAAATTCATTTTTCCGTTTATTTATGCCAATGTTTTTGAACCCCTGTTGGGTTCTCACTAGTAAAAGCATAAACTATATATCACGGAATTTCTTTGGTTGTAAGATGTATATGACATAACAGGGGACATAGGTGTTGGATACCACAAACTCGGGACCTGGTGGCCAGATAATTGGCTAAGTATTGGCCAGAAGAAAGTTTTGATATTTATTTCAATAGTATTCATATTAATATATATTAATGGATTATTTTTGTTTCAAATGCAAATCATCTCCCAATTTGCAGGATGTTGTTCGATTCGCAAATTTCATTGAAACCACAGAAGTTTTGGTTGCAAGATGTATATAACGCAACAAGAAGCAGTAGAGTTCGAAAACGCCAACCCAAAAACCACGGCCATAAAATTGGCTAAGTATGGAAAGGAAAAATGGTTGGTCGGATTCATCATGTGAGGATATAGATGGAGATGAAGATATGTCAACCTGCCAACCCTGGAACCTGCAATCATAGAAAGGAGACTATGTATATAACCAGAAAGAGATAATAGATGGGAAGAAGAAAAGGGGAAAAGAGCTAAGTATCTCACGGAAGAAAATCTATTGTTCCTTTATTAATGCCAAGATTTTTGAACCCCTGGTGAGTTATCACTAGTTAAATCATAAATTGCAGATCACGAAAGTTCTTTGGCTGCAAGATGTATATGACGGAACATGGGACATAGTTGTTGGATATCACAAACCCAGGGCCCGATGGCCAAAAGCTGAGTTATCACTAGTTAAAGCATAAATTGCAGATCACGAAAGTTCTTTGGCTACAATATGTATATGATGGAGCAAGGGACATAGTTGTTGAATACCACAAAACTAGGACCTAGTGGCCAGATAATTGGCTAAGTTTTGGCTAAGAGGAAGTTTTTATATTTATTCCAATAGTACTCATATTAGTATATATGCATGGATATTATCAAATAGAATAAGTTGCAATATATGCAAGAAATTAAATAGGAACATCACATCAACACTTGAGTTTCCTTGTTGTAAGTCATTAATTCATTCTATTTATGAGACTCGAAGAATGTAAGCAGGACAGGTCCTCCAATTTCTTTCTTTAAGTATAGGGCCAATGCCACATAAGTATGGCCTATGAAAAATTAATCTTCCATGTAAAATGTAAGCAACAGACAGAGTAGCCTTTATTTAAATTGAAGTATTGGGCAGCAGAAAGAAAATATTTCCATCCATGTTTAACGACAGACAAGAAAAAAGTTACAAAATAAAATGAAAATCAATACTAGATATTGTAAAACACCATAAAATAAAACCGCAAATATTCTATATTCAAATAAGATGGGTTGAAAAATACATCTAAGATTATTTTCCACAATGATTGTTATTTGTCCTGTCATCGACCAATAAAAAATATGTACAATGATGAACCTTGTTGACAGTCTTCTTGACGATCAAATCCTTTATTCGTAAAAAACAACGAGTTGAATATTAATTTAGGGTCTTGGACTTAATTGGTGTTGCCAACTAGGTCTATCCTAGTTTTTTTAATAGCTTGTCTCTTCTAGATATGGATTGCTTGCATTGGCTGGTTATTCAATATTCCATTCTTTGTTAAGTATTAATTTCCCTATGTCGTCGAAAACTTGGGGTTTAAGGTGTTTTCCTTGTAATGTTCCTGACCATTGACATCCGAGACAACTTAGAAATTCCATTAAGGCCCAATTCAAAGTCGAGGGAGTTGTTTTATGTGACATCATTTATGGGACATAAAACAATTTCAAGTATGTTGTGACTGTTATTCTCCCTATATTCGATCATCTATTTGGTTGAAAATCCTGCCTGAATATTTGTATGTTGAACTTCTTTGTTTTATTACGGTAAATTGGAAGGAACATCCAATCCAGCTACAAAATGTTCTTTTGTTGAAGTACATGACTTCTTCCAGCATCACAGGTCTGGCAAGTGTATCAAATGTTGCAGATCGCATCAACAAAGGTCTGGCAAGTGTATCAAATATTGCAGATTGCATCGGAATATATCTTTCGTCATAGTGGTGGCAGACATGGCGGCCCACAGAAAGGTCTGGAATGTTCAGAGGTGACACTAAATATGTGGAGTCTTTAACTACATCGATAGGACAACAAACAAACTTTGACAAAGGACATGGATTTCTGTCAAGTCTATTACCACACTCAGAAGTAGCTCAGCAAACTTTGAAATAGAAACTTATGTAGTTATAATATGTCGTTTTATCCACCCATACAGTTTTTGTTACCCGCTTCTGGGTACATTCGTGAATGGAGTAACATTTCACGTCATTTACAAACATCACAGGCCATTTTGCAAGCCACGGTAAGCGTGACGCCCCTAACGAAGACAAATTCTTGTTTGCTCTGCAGAATTCGATACACTTGCCAAATCTGTGTTGTTTGAAGAAAATATATACTTCAACGAAGAAGTATTATGCACGTGACCTGAAAATCCATTCCAACTCCCAGAAATAGAACAAATAAGATCAACAAACAAATATCCAGGTAGGTTTTTCAACCAACCAAAGCATCAAATACAGGGAGAACACTAACCAGAAGATACTTGTTCTTTTTTTTTTCCCCATGTCTGAGTTTTTGTTGGATAACAAAGTTTTTTTTGGTTCAAAGCTCACGTCACATAAAACCAATCTCTCTTCTTTCATTTGGGCCTCAATCGCATCTCTAAGTTGTATTACATGTCCATGACCAGGAACATTAGAACGAAGGCACCCTAAATCCCAACTCTTTGATGATAGAGAGAAATGGAAATAAGTATTTAAAAGCAACGTTGGAGGATTATAGTATGATCTTCTGTAGATTTCGGGTTAATTCATTTTAATGACAGATGCTCTCGATATTTTTCGCTTATTAATGCCAATCTTTTCGAATATGTACACTGAATAGTGAATAATAACACATATTAACATTTCCATATTCGAGCAGATTCTCAAATGTGACATCTAACATATGCACAATATTAAAGAGGGACATGAAGTCAAGTCCTCTGTGGGTGACACATTTGTGGATGATAGGGAGGTAGTACAGTATTGTACTGTTATGATGATGAAGGCTTTAAAAAACTAAAAGAGACATTTTTTAATTTTTTTTTGCAAATTCAAAATGCAAGCAAAATAAATTACCAGATCCCATAATATTTGCCTGTTAATTCATTTTAATGGGAGATGTCCTCGATCTTCCCGCTTATTAAAGCCAATCTTTTCGAACCTGTCTAGTCGGTTGTGACTTTTGAAAGAATAATTAATTTCTATTGGGAAGGGCCGAAGGTAGCAGGGATGGAGGGGAGCGACAAATGCTTTTAAACTTTTCTAAACCTGGAAAGGCGTCAACCCGCCAAACTTTGAAAACTCGACTAAGTATAGAAAGGTGGGTCAGATAGACAAAATCATCATAGGCAGAGGCACGGTTGTGAGTTCAATGAGTGTGGGGTCGAATTGTGGAGCATGAAAGTTCAAGGTGCAATATGTATACACTGAACATGAGCTACCATAGTTCGATAGCACCTATCCGTGAAGCCGCGTTCATAAATTTGGCTAAGTATGAAACCGAACGACGATTGATCGAAATCGTGATGTGAAGATATAGATGGAGATAACGATTTTTCAGTTCACCACATCAAGAACCCACAAGAAAAGAAACGTGAGAAAGTATAGAACCAGAAACACATAATAGAGCGGAAGAACAAAAGGTAAAAAACAGGAAACTTTACAAGAGGAAAAAAAAATGGAGAGAACAACTATATCGCTCAGACAACAAAACTTTCTCTCATAACTATGAAACCATAGTAAGACAAACCATGGAAAAATCATCGCCAACTATGAAATATAGTTGGAGGCCAAAAAACTCTGCTTGAATGCATAAGAGATGCAATTTACATCGACTGCAAAATTTTGTATGTTATTTTATCTTAATAGTATTTTATGGGGAGTCAACTACGAAAGAATGTAACAACAGATCCAACTGTGGATGCAGCACCCCAACATTGAAAACCTCGGGAAAACAAGAGAAAGAAGCAAATAACAACCTAGTTAAGAAGCACGAAAAGGCCCAACTGCAGCCGCAGGACCTGAACCCTGCAAAGTCGAATCAAACAACAATAAACAACATCTAGCAAACAAATAAGAAAGAAACAAACAATACACCAGGAATGTCGCAGTTCCAATCGCAGTTGCAGAACCCCAAATGTGCAAACTGCAACAAGACGAACATGAAAACAAGAACAACAATAATGAGAAAATAATAAATTAGTGGAGATGCAAGAAGAAAGCATGAACCAGTGAACCAGCAATGTCGCTGAAGCACAATATTTTCGAAATTGACTGTAGAGAACATTGCATATAAAATAAAAAAGCGGAAGAAAATGTGTTGTAACAAGCCTGCTAAGTAAACATTCAACACTTCCAAGCCTTTTAGGTAAAAATTTAAGTCTATCAGAAATGCTCTGTAAACATTTAAGAAAAAATGCAATGTGGCAGGTCTCTGACGTACCAATTTTTTTTTATTATAATTTATGTAACAATAGTTTGAACAATATAGAATGTATTTGAAGGACAAACTTTGGATATGCCAACATATCAAACATTGGCATAAATTTAGCTAGAAGAAAATGCTAAGACAAACATTCAAACTAATGCTAGCATTAATCCACCTTCAAGAAATACATAGGAAAAATATATGATTCAAAAATACTGTACACAATAAAAAAGTTTGGATATGCTAACATATAAAAATTGGGAATAGGGAAGCCGAAAATAAGACCTCCAATCTGTTATCCAATCAGATCACTACATATATGGTACTTTTTAGTATATAAAAATCAATGTTTTTAGTTACCTAGATCCAACAATAGAGATTATGCAAATATTTGTGGTCAAAGGACAAAATAATATGAAGTCAACGAGTTATCGATCGCTATAGTCCCTCTATGCCTACAACAGGGACTAATAAAGTCTATATTGGTTCAGAATATTTATATATCAAAAACATAAAATAGATCAATCCCCATGATCTCAGTATCATCAAACTAATAAAAGGATGGATGTGCATAATCAAAAGTATGACCCTCCTCCGCAAAAATATTTGATTGACCAAACAACAAACAAACCAACTTTGAAGAGTTCATATAACAACATTTTCCTTTCTCTAAAGACATTATCAAAGGAGATGGGATTAAAAACCAATTTTGAATCTCATCGAGAATGGCCCTTAGCATAAAATTACCCATAATTATTTTTCCCTCCATCCATTTAATCACTACTCGAGAGTAACAAAGGGGAGGAATAGAATATGGGTCCACTTGACTTAACTATATGTGTTTGTATATTGTAGGACGTGCTGCTACAAAGGGAATATTGTTAGGTGGGGTTTCATTCAAAGCCCTGCCCCATATTGTTGCCTTTCTCCTCTATGTGTAAGTAAGTTACTCTAAATGAAGTGGTTCTCCCAACCAATGCATCTGTCTCTTCAAAGAGGGAGGCTCTCTTACTGTACTAATAGCAGGAAAACTTTTATTTTGATTACACCTTTTTTAGCTACTAGTATAAGTGATACTTTAGGTTGATTTTGTGCCTTGACCCATTTCATTTTTAAATTTTAACATGTGAGTTTGGAAAATAAAATAATATCCCAACTCCACATACCTCTGTGGGTCCCCTTGTGTCACACCATAAAAATAAATCTATGCATCAATCCAATCCATGTTTTCTATCAAGATCTACCTTGGAGTATTTTCTCCTTTGTGTTGTTTAAAACTACTAAGAATGATCATGATTTGCATTGCACACCGAATAGGTAAAATGAATCTATCTTCAAACAAGTTTTAATTTCTTGTGAGCCATATTCCCCATGCAATTATGAATGGAAGCACTTTAACTCCTTTGACAGATGAATTCACACACCAGGTATTTAGGTTTTCCTCAATCGATAGAACCACGTATACATTGTTAATCCTAAAATAAATTTTACTCACTTCCAAACCTTCTCATAATATACACAGATTGTCAATACATGTTGGATCGACTCTTCATTCTCCTTACACAATAATCATATACGAGGACCATGCCAACTTACTTTTTTCAAACTATTTCATGTTAAAACCTTATTTTTAAGGGCCAACCACATAAAAATATAGGATTTTAAGGGACACTTGAACTTATAAACCTTCTTCCACCACCAAACTAGTTATCCTATATCTTCTCCCTCATAGTAAGCCTTGTGTCCAAGATTTGGACCATATAATCTTGTATAAGGATTCTTTGACTAGAGTAATCTATCATTAATATATTTTATCTTTACATGAATAGTCCCAAGCTTGACCAGATATCCTTCCCATAACAAAGCATGTTCATCTTATTGAATTCCATTCGTGTCTCCATATAGTAATATTATTTGGATATGCCATCTGGGAAATATTAAAATACCTCTTCCTAAGTATAAAAATTAGGTTTTCTAGTATTTTTTATCTTTCACGACAACTAACCCATAGGTATTCACCAAGTATAACTCTATTACCATCCCCCACTTTCTAGATAATCCACCTTCCGACTTATGGAGAAGATAATATTGTTACCTTGCAAATAATTTGTACATTGTGACAATTACTCGTTGGGGATATTAACCAATCCTCTATTATTGGTGGCTCAATACACTTATGTGTAACCACTTGACGCCGAAATTGTTGACCATATATTGACTTCTAAATACTTTTGTTGCTAAATCTTTGGAAAAGTGGACGATATTTTTTAGTCCCCACCCTCTCATCTCTTTTGGCACTACCACCCTTTGCCATTTTACTAAAGGAATACCCTTATTTTCTTTACTTCCTGACCATAAGAATCTATCACTAATTTTTCTAATATTTTATAGTGCTCCCTTTAGAATGAAGTCTAGGGTCATCTAATGAACATGAATGGATTCATTTACATACTTCACTAAGACTAATATCCCCCCTAGGTAACCAATAGTTACACTATACTATGAGTCTCTTTTCAACTTTTTCAATTAACCAACCTTGATCTTTTTTCCCATATTCATTGGTATTTATGTAAAAACCCAAATATTTCAAGATATTTTGCATCTCAATCTACTAATGTGGGAAACATTGAGAAAACAGTTGTGTATCCTCATCATTTACACCCATATATGAGACAAATGAATTACTTACATTAATATTCATACATGTGGTAGTACAATACATGTCAAGGGTCTCCTTGAGCTTTATTGTATCTCTTCTTGTTTCATCACAAAAAAAAGATAAAAATACCATCTACAAATAACAATTGGGGAAAGTACAACATTCTTCCAATTTTTATGCCCTTGAAGGAATAGGTTCCCTTTGCCTCAATCAAACATCTACTTAAACCTTCACTAATAATACTAAATAATAAGGTGATAGTGAGAAGCCCTACCTCAATTCTCTTCCAAGCCTAAAAAATTCTAAGGCAAATTCATTTATCAATATTGAGAAACACATCCAAATGAATTGGCATTAACCTCAAGTATAACCAACTTGCCTAATCATTTTCTTTTGACAAGTCTATTTTAATCACCATAGTTGACAACCTCTTTGTTTTTATGGAGTGGATACCCTCCCAGGTTACCCCTATCACCTCATGAATTTGTCTTCCAAACAAAAATTTAAATTGTTCATGTGATATTACTTCTAATCATAACTTCTTAACCCTCAATGCTATTATCTTATCCATAATCTTATAAATTCAATTACATAATGAAATGGGCCTATTCACCAGCATTTTCCCCAAAGTTTTGGATTCCTCTATTACCATCATTAGATCATCCTTAATTACCTCATATAATTAAATAAAATCCTCTACCATCCAACCATCAGACTCCAAACTCTTGTCTTTTGGGAAGATATGAATAACCTCTTTCAAATCATACTTTGAGACTTCCTCCACTAGCCTCACATTATCTTCTTCATTCGCAAAACTAGGAGAAAAAAATGTCATTCTGTCCACCCAAAAAATAGTAACTCTACTTTCTTCTTTATAAATCTCACCAAAATGTTACACCTAATCTCTAGCTACAATGTCTTTGAAACTGTTAACAACATCATGATCATTCCTTATGATCTTCCAAGTTGTTTTGGCATCATTTCTATGATTTCCATATGAATGAACAAACTTGGTGTTTTCATCTCCTTTGCAAGCTAGAGATCTCTACTCTTCAACCTCCAATATGCCTCTCCATTTTCCAAGAGTTTTATTTTCCTCTATTATAGGATACTTGTTGGAAATATTGTTTCCATTGATTTCAAAGATAGAGGGAGACTACAAATATCCAAGATAAAGATTGCAAGATAGAGATTGTTGGAAATATTGTTTTTGTATTTTTTATGCTCAGTTTGGATACCCTATATTTGAAGGAATTTTTACTCTAAATACCTATCTCAAATGGGAGCATAGATTATATGGTTGGAAATTTTATTCTTATACCTTTCCAATAGTATATGGCACTCTCTCTAACTCATTAGGAATGGGGAGATATGAATTTTTTTGTCAGAAAACCTAGTCAAAAAGTGCAGGTCAGCCCAACAAGTATTTACAGGTCATCCCTAAATGTGAGCATGAAAACACTATAAATATTGGATAGATGTTCATATTTGAAGATTATCCAAGAAAGAAGATCAATTTGGAGTTTTGAAAAATAGATATGAGGTGTGAAAGATAAGTTGGAGAGTATTCTTAGGGTCTAAAGGTGTGCAAGAGGAGTTTATTGGAGTTTTAAGGGTGCACTATGAAGGACTAAGGCCTATGTTGATGCAAAGTGAGATTTTTTTTATTTTGTGATATTGTAGTCTAGGAATATATTATGGGAATGATGCTATAAGGTTCACTAGGGCATGAAGGCTAAATCTGACTAGGGTTTGAATCTATGTCTGGGTTTGAAGCAAAGAGAGGTGTTGGAGAATGAAAGTTAAGGGTGTGACGATGCTATGAAATATATGAAGTATGAAGCAAGCAATTGAAGTCATAAGTATTCTATGTATGAAGATATTAGGATGGTGTCTATACAAGTCTTACTGAGTTGGTGCTCATCTAAGGAGATTGGTGTCTCTAGTAAGTTGGTGCCTACACAATATATTTCTCTTTTGGTGCTCAACTGAGGAGATTGGTATCTCTAGTAGGTTGGTTCCTACACAATATCTTGTTGAGTTTGTGCTCAGCTAAGGACATTTGTGTCTCTAGTAGGTTGGTTCCTACAAGATTTGAAATAGTAGGTTGGTGCCTACAGACATTTATAAAGATAAGTTTTTGTGGTTTTCTCCTACAAGGGTTTCCAAGTTAAACTTTGTGTACCGTTATTTGAGTTTACATGAATTTATTGTTTTAAAGTTAATGAATGGTTTATGTATTACCAATTAAAGTAAAAAATATATTATACTAATTCACCCCCCCTCTTAGTACAAGCATAAGTTCAACAATTGGTATCATAGTGGGTTCCTTCAGAAACAATTTTACCACTAGAAGGAAAATCTCGAGCACATATGGATTGTACGGAAGGTCTCCCTACAAACAGAGCCTCTTTTTTCGATGGAACAAACTATGAACCATGGAGTATAAGAATGAAGACATATTTGATGGCCCTTGGGTTTAGTATCTAGGAATCAGCCACAACAGGTTATACAAATGAAGTTGGGAAGGAGGCAAGTGAGCACAATGAAAAAGTAATAGATGTTCTTAAGTGGTCTATCAGATTCTCAATCTATCAAGGTAATGAAGTGTACATCAACTAAACAGATTTGGTACAAGCTACAAAACATTTATGAAGAGAGATCTAGTGATTGTTCTAGCTATGAATCAGAGACTGAAGAAGCACAATTTTTGAGAAAGTTAAAAGGAGAACCTGAAAAATACAAAGAAAGGGAAGATAGTGATTATTAAGAAGGATATCTCTCCATAACCATGGAAAAGAAACTTGTTGATGAAGAAAATGAAGATAATCATAAATAAAATCCATATTCAGAGGAAGTGAATTTTGAAGCAGAAATCGTTCATGCCTTAGAAGAAATAGATAGACTCAGGGGAAAGAATATAAAGCAAAAGGAGCAATTGTAGAAAAATGAAAATAAGGATCATGATCTTGAAGAAACATAGAAGACAATTTTCATCTTGAAGACTCAACTAGAAGAGGCAAAAAAGATAGAAGTGGTGAGGAGCTAGCTGAAAGAAAAGGAAGGAAATTGTGAGAAGCTAGAAGCTAAAATAGTTTCCTTAAGAAAGGAACTAGAGAAAACAAATGATCAGTTAAATAGAAGCTTGAAGTTTGGAAAGAGTATTGAAATATTAGATAATATTCTTAGTTTCCAAAGGTCACCATTCATCAATATAGGTCATGGCTACAACGAAATAAAAACACCCTCGAGGGAGATGCAAGCACTAAGGTCACAAAGCCATCAAAAAAGTAAAATGAAGGAAAGCCTAATAGCTATGATAACATTCTCAAAAGGTCCATAAACAATGAAAGCAACAATAGGAAAGGAAATTATGATCAACATACACATGATTATTCTCACAAGAACAACAAGAATGAGTTCAGAAGAGTTGTTCCACCAAGAAGGCATTTCACAACTTGGTATCAAAATATCTTCCTTGGCTACTATTTTTCTTGCAATAATTTTGGTCATAAATAAATAGATTGTAGAGATTATACAAGAAGTGACCATGTGAGAAACAGAAACACGGGTCCTTACAAGACCTCAAAGGATGATTATGTGAGCAAAACAACCAAAATTTATCATGGGTTTGCTAACAGAAATTACAATTCATTTGCACCTCTACTTGATTACGATACTAAATGTTATAAGTGTAATAACTATGGGAACATATCACGTGACTTTATAAGTATCATAATAAAGTATCCTAAACAAAACAGGGAAGAAGATGTTCTTACCAAGCATAGAGAAGAATACACAAGGGTGTGGAAAAGGAAGCAAGAAGAACCAAAGAAGGAAGAATGTGGACTTGCAATGTATGCTAAAGATAAAGGAAGCCAATGGTATATTGATAATGGATGTTCAAAACACATGATAGGGTATCAAAAAAAAATTATCATCCTAAAGTAAGAAAAAGGAGGCAACATTACCTTTGGGTATAATGATTCTACAAGGATAGTTGGAAAATTTACCATTAGTCTTGATAATGGAAAGACTAAAACAAAAAATTTCTTGTATGTTGAAGGGTTAAAAAACAATCTTCTAAGTGTCATTCAAATTTGTGATCAAGGTTACAACCTCAAATTTTATTCTAAAGGATGTGAAATAAGGAAAGTATGTTCAAGAATATTAGTGGCAAATGAAAACAAAACCCCAAGCAATGTATATTTTCTCGATGAAGTACAAGGATAAAAATGTTGTATGTGAGTAATATCCCTCTCAGCTCATTAGTAAAGGGGAGAACAATATTAAGGGGAGCAACCATGTGCCAATGATGTTATAGGGGGAGAAGTTGCAAACGAGGGAAGAATTGCATACATGAGGAAATTTGCAGAGATGAGGAGTATTATAGAATTGAATAATGGTTTCCATCAATTGAAAAGGGGGAGATTGTTGGAAATATTGTTTTCATTAATTTGGGGGAGACTACAGATGTCCAAGATAAATATTGCAAGATTTAGATTGTTGGAGATATTGTTTTTGGATTTTTTATGCTCAATTTGGATACCCTATCTTTGAAGTATTTTTTTCTCTAAATACCTAGTTCAAATGGGATCATAGGTTATATGGTTGGAAATATTATTCCGATACATTTCCATTTGTATATGGAACTCCCTCTAACTCCTTAGGAATGAGAAGATATGAATTTTTCTGTTAGACAACCTAGCCAAAAAATTCAGGTTGGCCCAACTAATCTTTATAGTTCGTCCATAAAAGTGAGCACATAAACACTATAAATATAGGATAAATGTGTTCATTTAAAGAGAATTCAAGAAAGAATATCAAGTTTGAGGTGCACAAGAGAAGTTGGAGAGTCTTATTGGGGTCTAAAGGTGTGCAAGAGGAGTTTCTTGGAGTTTTAAGGTTGTGTTATGAAGGAATAAGGTCTATGTTGTTGCAAAGTGAGTTTTTTTGAGGTTGTGATATTGTATTTTGGGATTATATTCTGGGAATGATGCTACAAGGTTCACTAGGGAATGAAGGCTAAATCTGACTAGGGTTTGAATCTATGTCTGGGGTATGAAGCAAAGAGAGGTGTTGGAGCATGAAATTTAAGGGTATGATGATGACATGAAATATATGAAGTATGAAGCATGCAGTTCAAGTCAGAAGTACTTTGTGTATGAATATATTAGGTTTGTTTATATACAAATATAACTAAGTTGGTGCTCAGTTGAATATATTGGTGTCTCTATTAGGTTGGTGCCTACACAATAGCTTGTTGAGTTGGTGCTCAGTTGAGGAGATTGGCGTATCCCTTAGGTTGGTACCTACACAATATCTTGTTGAGTTGGTACTCAGTTGAGGATATTGGTTTATCCAATGGGTTGTTTCCTACAAGCTTTGTAACAGTAGGTTGGTGCCTAGAGACATTTATAAAGATATTTTTTTGGGTTTTCTCCCGCAAGGGTTTCCAAGTTAAACTCTATGTATCGTGATTTGAGTTTACATTCATTTATCATTTTCAAGCTAATGAATGATTGATGGATGATCAATAAAATAAAAAGTATCTTATATTGATTCACCCCCCCCCCCCTCATTATAAGCATATGTTAAATGAGACTTACCTCATTATTATACTCTTCAATTGGATAGCTTGCTATCTCTTGTTTGTATTGTATTTCCAATTGGGCCTCAACAAAAGATTCATAATCATCCTTTATCTTTGTCTCATGATCCCAAGTTGTTTCCACATGTTTTACCTTCTTTAATTATGTAGAAAATTGTAGTGATGTTGAATCTATTTGATTCATATCAAAAGGGACCCATTGATCCTTGTGTAACCTAAAAAAGTAGTCCTCTTCCAGCCAATATGGGTTAAACTTGAATGGATTGTGGGGTTTTCTTCCAGTGTTAGTAATCTCTAAAAAGATAGAAAAATGATTTGAATCACCCCCTATTCCTATCGATTTTCTAATATTATCCTAATCATTAATGAAACTTCCAAACAAGAGAAATATATCCAATATTTTTGTTACCATTTCCTCTCCTATCGTTTTTTTTCTTCATGTGGGGTTAGGATTAACTGCTTTAATGAGCTAAATCCCCCATCCTTCCCATAAAAAGATCAATTAAAGGATATATTTGAGTAGTAGTACCCCAAAATTCAACTCTACCCCAGAGGAAATTGAGGTCTCCTCTAATAATTATATTCACCTAAACCAACAAAACCATTGCAAATATATTTTCCTAGAAAACCACCCTATTAGAATAAATCCCATATATATTTAAGATTGATATCTCCTTACCCAACTCATCGTAGTACATTATATTTCTCAAACCCATAGTAAAGAGAGAAGGTTAAATCATGATAGAACTCTAGGCCTCCACCCTAAAATTAAATCCCCCAAGCAACCCCTTGCATCAATAAAATTAAATCCCCATCCCCCAAGCGATTTCATCAAATTTGAGACATTTTTTTTCTAGTTCCCCCATATTTTTCTATAGTAAAATAATGTTAGTCTTGTGGACATCCACTAAATGTAAGTGATTTTTTTAGGTGTTTTCCAACCCTTGACAATTCAAGGATAGGCAAAACATGAATCACCCTCATTTGGGATGCACTTTTCTCTAAGTATCCCTATCAAAGAAGAGTGCTTCCCTTTATCACTTCATCATATTCAACTTTCTACCCCTATCCACTCCCTTAATCCCTTTTCCTACATTCAACTCTATCCATCCTACTTCCCTACCCAATACAACATTTTTCTTTTTCCTACCTTTGAAGTTATACCTTGGTGAACCAATCAAACTGCATTCAACCTACTTATAGACTTATATATCCCTTATTAAAATATATTTCTCCTTCTCTACTTTATAATATTCAATCATAATCACGTTGGACACACCTACCACACTTAGAGGGAGGGGGTAAATGAGTGTGGGGCTCTTTTTCCCAAAATTTCCCTCTTACACAAAACTCATTAGTTAGCATTCAACATTTTACTCATTACTCATTGTTGTCATTTATAACCAGTTAGATGTGAACACATATAAGCAACATATATCAACAATATATCATCAACAAATCATATTCACAAGGAACGCAAGATGTATGTATGTTTTTTCTTTTTATTACAGACTTCAATCTGGGGGTTTTTCAGCAATAAGTTAATAGAGTACAACTCTACAAGAGCACCAGCTCTATATGCAAGACTCAACTTACATTATTAGCACCAAGTGAGATGAGGAAACAATCCTCAACAGATATCAATATGTACCATAAACAAGTGCATCAACCATGCACCAACCTGTGCCAAACAACACGGAATCAACCTATACCATAAACAAGTGCATCCAACCATGTACCAAGTATATACCAATCATTTGTCAACTACTCATCAATATGTACCAACATCATAAACTACACACCTCATGTATATGCCAACTCATCAACTACTTGTCTCAACTATGACTAGTTTTGGATTAGTCAACAACCCTAACTTGAAATAATCATAAATTTGTACGTGTAATGAATAAAGATTTGAAACTGATACACAATGTTCTTTAGTGTGTTTTATGTAATTCCTCCAAGTGTCACTACTTGGAACCTCTCAGAAAAGGAGTTATAGAAAAAATGGCATACCTTGCTAAATTTTGATTTATTCTAGAGAGCGACTTTGTAGAGCGTGCCCCGCACAGAATATTTGTTGAATCGATCTGAAACTTAGAAAGCATCATGAAAAGAATTTATCCTCCCTTGAATTCCAGCCCTCTTTTCTTCACCTTCCCTCTGAAATTCGGCTTAGATATCCTTTGGTTACCTTAGTCACCTATAGATCTTCAATATGTTCAAGTGTTCCACACCAAAAATTCTCAAGAAGCTCTCCACCAATACTCCAAAAGATATTCTCACAAGAAGCTCTCCATTGATCCACAAAAAGGATAATGTACAAGAGACCATTGC